>JAKSZP010014736.1:0-113632 GCA_022478985.1 Massospora cicadina
AATAGACCCTGGCCAATTCTCAGTGGAATTCTTTGAATCAGGGTAATAAAATTAGTAATAATATTTGGCCCAATACCACAAAGTCAAGTAGTCAAATTGTGCCAACTATGCAGCGAATTGAGGAGAGCCCATCAGAGGCTTCTCCCCAGGTACAACTAATCTAGTACAACCTACCTCGCGGAGACCAGCCCCATTTATAGGGTCAGAAGGAGTCCTGCAAGGTAAAAAGATTTTCATGCCCACTAATTGGGTAAAATTTATCTAATTGTAACTTCATGGTCATATCCTACCAACAATTGAATTTCCATCTGCCATTTCATCAAAGTGAGGTGGTTTTCCAAGATCCAAAAGGTTGAATCACAATACTTTCCCAATTTGGATTTTACTAATCAATCTGAACTTTGAGTGTCAGAATTGCAGATGACCACATAATCCAACCCTTTAACCAAATATAAAATTCAACAATTATGTTATAATTGTATAGGATCAGCAATAATGGCCAATTGATGAGAATATTGTCAGGCATCATCCCTGATGATATTTGAGGCTGCTGACAGATGATAAATTTTGTCAGGCGTCATCCCTTATGAAATTAAGCAATAATTTGATATTGGGATGACACCCAATAGTCAAATTATAGGGAATCGTTCAGAGTGGAATGGATTGGAGTTGTTGGAAACTACCAAAACTTTTGAACGCCGGAGGAAGAGTAAAATTGTCATTGGCTGAAACAGTTGGTTTTGTGTATTTATTACCAATTGTTTAGTCCGCTGAACACCCGAGGATTATGCTGCCTAAGAAACCCAAGGCAACAGTACCCAAAGAGATTTGGTGCCTAACACTGAGGGTCAAAACCAGTATAGGAGCACAAATATTCTCATCAGACAGCAGAAAAGTTGTATGCTGATTATAATTATAAAAACCCCAAATTATCCCTTAATAAAATTAGATTCAACCTGATATTAGCTTAGTTGTTTAAACATTGGTTGTTTTAAACATTACTTTTAAGAAAATAGTGCAAGGATCAGATATCCTTAAGTTGGAAATATCAAAATCTCAACTTGGCTCTGCAAGAAGGGAATAGGGAAAGTGTTCCCTACCAGTATTAAAAATATCTTCAAGAGGAAGAAGCACCAGTTTAGGGTTGGACTTTATTCAACGTGGCTTTTGGGCAATCAACCATAATAATAGTCTTCATATTATTATTGCCCTGTCTATCAGATTCACTCAAATAATCAACGCCAGGATCCACGAATCTGTGAAGTTGAAATCTAGGGCCAGAAGCGAGCCAACAAAGCCCAAGATTTACCATTGAGAATCACCAATTTAGATACTATGTATCAACTTAGGAAGAGGGTTCTCTTTTTTTACCCCAAGGTTATTAACAAAAGCCTATAAAACCTACTTTTTAGTATTCTTTTTTCAGTATTTTAATTACAACTAGTGGTGAAAAAACCCCTATAAGTGTTTCAACAGTAGAGATTAATTTTCTCAAGCAAAATTGTTGAACTCTGAAGCAAATTAGCACCATCAAGCATAAACCCATCCCAAAGTTCAACAAGTGGTGCTCACTATAGGGGGTAGTACACCACAATCAATTATCAAAAATGGAGGGCGTTGGAGTGAATAACCCTCGCAAACTCCTCTCTGTTTCTGAACCTCAGCTAGTTGACCTTGAACAACAACTATCCAGCGCTTTATATTGACTTAAAAGGCTTGAACAGCGCTCATTTAAATGTCTTTTGAAAGCAAGTTCACCCCTGGTGAGGGTAGCGTTGCTTAATTTGTATACGTGTATAAAGCAGCCATGAAAGGGGTGACGGACCACCAGAAGGTCAAGCACATCCTTCCCCATCAAAGTCTCCTGGGCCAAGAAATGATAGTCCCTCATATGGACACTCTGCACACCAGGGCTGAGGTTAAAGCAGCTCTTATAGCTGAATTTGGCTCAACACAAAGTTTGAAGAGGAAAAAGCAGGCCTTTTTGTGCCTCAGCATAAAAAGGGGATAATTGCTCACCACCTTTGTTAATCAGTTTTATGGTGAAGCTCAGCCTCTGGTACTTGCTAAAATGTTACCTCTCAATAATTTTCTCGCTGCCATTCTAACTGGTTTAATTTCTTACCCTTCCATTGTACGGCATTTTATCTCCATTAAACGCCATATCCATACTATTCATGATATTAAGGAGGCTCTTTTAGATGTTACAGATATCTATAACGATGAGGCTACTTTGGGAGTTGTTTCAACTCCTCAAATATTCACCATTGAGGACTCCTCAACCATATCGCCACAAAACGATTTTCAGATGATCCCTATGGCACCACCTATGTTAGTTACTAATCTGAGACCAGCACCTGCTGTGCGGCTCAAACCTGATCTTCCTTCGCTCAGCCAACCTGAGGTTCTCAGGCTAGTAAGTCAGCATGCATCATCATCAATGGGGCAGCGTTCCCTGCCCCCATCTTGCCACCAAGATCAGCTTGTGCCATCTAATAAACCTCTAAAAGTGGTCCCAAATCCTGCTCTTAAGCCTAAGCCCCTTTCTCAGGTGACATTCACCCCCACCAACAATGGGTTTAAGGACCAGGTTGCTAAAGCTAAGCCACCTGTTTCCCCAGGGCTCACAGCCTCTGATCAACACAAAGCTAGCATAGTTACAGCATCCCCCTCCAATATGATATATCACCTCAACCAACTCTAATCCAAAACCTGTAGCCATGAGGAAGCCCAAGCCTCTCCCTCCGGTGACAGTTGCTCCCATCAACCATGGGCTCAAGGACAAGGCTGCTCAATCTAAGCCGCCTGTCTCTCCACTGTTCATTTCTGAGGATGTCCCCCAGCTACTAAAGTTATGGCCTTTACCTCCGACAGCTCTTCTATCATTCACCCAATGTGTGTGGAAACCCCTTCAGATGACAAGTCTGAAGGGGTTATGAGGACATTGGCTATTATGCTCTAGGAGTCCCTGTTGAAGTAGGTATACCGGATCAGCTGAACCCTGAAGAAGTAGATAAAGCCCTGATCGCTCAAGAATCCTACTTTAATCAAGTGCGGGGTGCCCTGAGGTTATTGATACCACTAGCGATGCTGACCAGGTTATTGCTTCGCTGATCTGACCAATTCATCATGTTCACACCCTACAGTCCATTAAAAATAACTACCCTGAGACCGCTAAAAAGCTTTCCTCTACTCTCAGTCTTAAGGAAGTATTAGCTCTCCCCCTTAACTTTGGCTGACCATAACTAAGGTAGAGGTCATTATTCAAATAGTCCAGATTAGGGCTTTCTTAGACACTGGATCTCCTGTGAACGTTCACTCTTACAAGCTTATCAAGAAGATTAAGCTGGCTCTTGATCTCAAGTGTACGCAGGAGTTTGAAATGGTTGGCCCCAACAACACCTACGCTATTGGAGCCTACTCCTCCTTGCCTATTTTGATTGAAAAGATCATCTTGTTAGCTCCCTCTGTGGCCTTGGACAATAACGCTTACAACATGCTTATTGGCACGCAATTTATGATTGAGTATGACGGTATAATCAGCGTGAAACAGGGTTATCTTTCCCTACTCGTGTATGAAGTCCCTCTACTCTTCACTAATGAAGAACCCCATAAAAAGAATACTTCTGTTTAGTTTAATACCCTTTATCTGCTTTACCTTTATTCTACATGACCTCTGGACGCAACACAAATAAGTTGCCCGATTTGATGTACTCTTCAGAGGGCATTCCCTTTTATGCTTCAGAGAAAACAGTATAAAGGCTGGTGAACAACGGGTGGTCGCTACCAACATTACTCTAAGGATCTCCCAAGCCTGTCTTCTGCACACAACAACCATTGATGGAGTAAGCACTTTAGAACCCTGGGTGTCGCTGGGTATACTAGACCCCGCCTGACAACGACCCATTAATATTCTATTGGGGAATCTTACTAATAAACCCATCGTTGTCAAAAAACATCAAGAGATAGGGAAAGGACTGCTAATTCTCCTCAATGAGATTAACAATGTCCACTTTATTGGGTCAATGTTGTATATGGGTTTACCCACTTACCAGATGGTGTGTACTTTTCCTAATGTCCACATCTCAGATGACCTAACCCTTGATGAGCTTAAACAAGTTCATTTTCTATTGAATACATATAGTGATATTTTCTCCCAGACTGATACGGATTATGGGCATATGAAGGGGTGGAGCCACTCTATTGATGTTGGTGATGCTCAACCTATTTGATCTAAACCTTATTATAAGTCCAAGGTTGAAGAGCAGCAAATGAGGGTTGAACTCAAACCGCTATAGACGCTGGGTTATTAGTTCTGTCTCAAAGCCCTTGATCTTCTCCTCTCTTGCTGATCAAAAGGAAGAATGGAGGTCATCAGGTAGTTATGGACTACCGTAAACTAAAATACCTTGCAAAAAAAGACAGCTACCCTAACCCCCACATATATTATGCCCTTACACAACTCTCCAGCTCAAAATTTTTTTCAGCCATAGACTTGGCTATCAGATATTGGCAAATGGATATTTCTCCCCAAGATTAGGAGGAATGTGCTCTCATTTGTAGTGAAGGCTTATTTAAGCCTACCCGCCTACCCTAAAGGCTGTACAATGCGCCAGCATCCTTACAACGTGCAATGGATCACATTCTGCAAAACCTCAAGCTAAGCTGTGTGATTGTCTATCTTGATGACTTCACTGTATTTTCTTTAATTTTCACCAATCATCTCACGCATCAAAAAGAAGACTTTAAATGCCTGCAGAATTCTAACATCAAGTTGAAACTATCAAAATTAACCTATTTCCAAAAGAAGCTAAATTTCCTCAGACATACTATTTCCCAAGAAGAGATCCAACCTTTACAAAATAAGGTCAAAGCTATCTCTAATATGCCTGCCCTACGAACCTCTAGGAATTCAAGTATTTCTGGGTATGATGGGGTATTACCATCAGTTCATCCCCAAGTTCTATCAGCTTGGTAAGCCTCTCGTTTGACTATTGGCTAAAAACACCCCTTTTTATTGAGGTACAGAACAAGCATCCGCTTTTGAAACGCTGAAGCAACTGCCACAATAACGTCCTATCCTATGGCACCAAGATTATAATAAACCATTTATCTTATTACTTAATGCCTCAGACTATGCCATTGGGGCCATCTTATTCCAGCTGGATGAAATTGGTGTATATCATCCTATATCCTATATCAGTCAATGCTAGAAAAGGCGAAACTCAACTACAGCGTCACAGAGAAGGAGTGCCTTGATGTTTTGTTAGCTGTAAAACATTACCATCCTTTCTTGTATGGCACTACTTTCACTGTGGTTACTGACCACGCATCCCTAAAATAGTTACATAATATGAAGGATCCTACTGTGCGGTTAACGCGCTTGGATCTAAGGCTCCAGCATTATGACATGAAGGTTGAACATTTGTGCAAGAACCACCACATGATTGTTTATGGGTTGACTTGAATGCCTGTTGCAATACCAATATAACTGGACAATAAGCTTGGAACAGCTAGGGCGGATTGGAAAGAATATGCCAAACATGATATCAGTTATGATTATTTGAGTGCCTCGAGATGAGGTGATATTGGGAAATAATGGGTTATTATTGGATCGCCTCTAAATAAGGCAATAAGGTGATAAGGTGATGTTGACATTTGATGAATATGAATTAGATCGACTCCAATTAGAGCAATAGAGAGCTAAAGAATAACAAGCTGAAATCAAGGAGAATCAGCGGAATAGAATAGTCCAATTTATGTGAGTTGTATCATTCAAAGCTGCTGTATATAAGTGAGATGGGCGATTGAGAAAGGGAGGCTGTTATTAGTAGAGAGAGAACAGAACAGCGAAAGGTCTCTGTATTTATAAAAGCAAATAAAGAGTCGTTGGGGCAATTGCTCCTATTTTTTAGTATATTCTCAAGTGCGTCCAAAGAACTAATGATCCCCACATCGTCTGTCTGTTGTTCAGTGAGTTCAACCTGTGCAAACAAAATGGCAGATCCTAACAAGAAAGCCTGAAATTATAACAGTGGTGCTCACTACCAGGGGCCATTGATAAACCACTAAATATTCTGAATCTCCAGTCACCAGCTATGTCTTACAAAGCCTTCATTTTCTGAAAATCCTCATTAAACATTGCACCAGCTGAGTATGAGGAGCTCAAACTCACCTTAGACGCAGTGCTCAAGAAACAGGATGAACCTCTTGAAAAATAAAGTGCTGTCATGCACCAGCTTGATAGCACGTTTAGCCAAATGCAAATTTAGGGACAACAAAACAAGGAACTCACTAATCGTTTGGATGATACCATCAAATGGCTGCAGTGTGAAGAGTGGAAATTGACCAGTGTCTATCAGTCTTCTCACTGGAAAGAGGATGAACAACAAGGGGGGTACCATATGGGGAGAAATATGACGCTGGTCGGAGCTACTACACCCAGGATAGTAGCACTGGATACAAATATAAGTCAGAGCGCCAATTCCCTCAAGCAATACCAGTGCTGCCCATGGCAGAAGGCCACGCTACCCCTGAAGTGGCGGACATCCCAGCTTCCACTGGTCCAGGCTCTCATTGGGAAATTGCTTTTGGATCTTGACCCATTACTCAGTATTTCCCAAAAAAGCCAATGAATGGGACAAGGAGGTCAATATTGAGAAACTACCTCTGTTTGATAAAAATGGGAATATACATGGCTTCTTCAAACGGTTTGAATTTGCACCTGAAGGTGCATCAGATAGACAGAAGGCTAAACTGTTGATGCCTGCCTTGGATGTCAAGAGTGCCAATCAAGTCACCTGTTTCTCACAATTATCTCTGTTACCTATAAGGATGTAAAGATACCATGCTTTGCCTGTTTGGGGGCACCTCAAAGATGTCACAGCAGAAAGATGGAATTTTTAACTTTTGGATTCCGCTTTAAAGAGACTCTCCTGTATTCCTCTGATTGATTTATTATGGAAGCTCACGTTCTGATTGGGGCAGGATACTTAGCAGAAGCTGACATGTGTATCGCCATGACCTCCGCGGTTAAGCCATACTAAGAGCTTCACAATGTCATTTCGCCACTTCTAGATGACGAAGTTCCCCTGCTAAAAATTGTACATTTTTTGCATCGCATATCCCCTAAATTCCCACTGCAAAATATGGAATGGAAGACTACCGCCTCAGCTGTACCCTCTTATTCAGGAGAATACACTCATTTGACTCATGTTCTGCCAAAAACCCTCAACCTTACTATAATTCTGCGCCTCATCCTCAGCAAAATTATTGTCAAAAGTTTGATTATTGCCCCGTAGCTGGTTATGAAAACTGTCAGCAACCTAGCTACAGACCAGGACCTAGTTAAGCTGAATGTCAGCAATCATCTTACCGACCTGGCCCTGGTTATGCCAAATGACCCCAAACTTTCCAACCTGGACCCTCTTATGAATACCAAGGTCGTGGTTTTTATGGGGTTAGCTGCTATAAATGCGGCCGCCCTGGTCACTTGGAAAAATTCTGCCATAACCACCATGTGCACTATGTACATCAAGATCAATACTACCAGGGAAAAGATGGAGCAGAGTAGAGACAGGACTTCATACCTCTGCAATTCCAACCCAAAACGTCCTTAAATCAATATTGGTATCTCCCATGAAAGACTCTCAGTACGATTATGGAATTTTATACCAGCAGCAAGTTGGAGGAGTGAACGTAGTGACACGAGATCAAGCCAAGGCCACAGTGGACAAAGGATCCCCAGAGCAACCAAAGCCATATGCCTGTCAAACGCTTGATCAAGCTTCCTTGGACAAGTTAATTCTTCTACAGATTTGCCAACTCTGAAAAGAGTAAACGTTGCCCTTCCAGTAGATGCCATTTTCAAAGAATATCCCAAATTTGGTGAGGGGATATTGAGTTTTCTTGAGAAGAGAGATCCCATTATTGTTCATATACTAAACAGTCAATATTCTTCTTATTCTGAGTGTAAGTCTGAAGTCCATGGGAACTTCCCCTGTGCATGGATCAGACAATCTTCCCATTTCTGAAGAAAAAGTGTCTGAAGTGGGCGGCTGTACCTCTTGTTACCCAGGGCGACCTCGCCCATGTGGTAGACAAGTGCTGGGTAACAGCTTTCCCTCTTCAGATTCCTCCCCTGGTATCCTCACTCACCTCAGCCAAACTTTTCTGTCAGATTAAGGAAATCTGCACTGAGATCACCAAATTAAAGTTAAAGATTCTGAAACGATGGTATTTAAGCCTGATGATTGGGAAATGCATACATAAAAAGGGACAAATGTTGAATTATTGGCCAGAATCATGGATGGTTTTGACTCAGTAACCAATATTATCGCTGATGCCAACCCCCTCTCAGAATTGTTAGGGATGATCCCCAATGTGCAGATGGTATATTTTAAAATTGCTGAAAGTTCAAAATCCCTATCCAGCAAATTTGGGTTTTGTGTCTGACATAACTCATTTGACTTAACGTATGGCCCAGTGACTGGGTATGGGCGGGTTGGGCATCCCAAACCCATTTCCAACCAATTGAGACCGCCCCTACGTGGGGTGGCCCTGGGGGATTCACGTTTCTCGTTGGGCCAGATGTTGTTGCACCAACCAATTGAAATGCAGCTGAGCCTCAGTACAGGCATTTGAGATCAAACTGACAGCAACTCAGCCTGCCACCAAATCCTTCAATGTCAGTTCCAATTGAGATTATCTGCCCCATTCCCCGAAAAATTCTCCAGGTTAGGTGAAATTGAGGGACCTAATCCCTGCTTGTACTCACTACAATCAAACACTATTTAATCTGGCATTGCACTGAGAAAATTGTTGGTCGATTTTCTTCCTTTATCTTTCCAATATAAACCCTTTCCCCAATTTCAGTTTTATGTTGAAAAATAAACTACCTTTTCCGCTGGTATTCTAACACCCCTCGGGGTTTATGGCCATGTTCATCTGGTATTTTACTAGGTGTATAAACGCGATTATGGCTCATACACATTTATTGGTAGAACTCCTTCCTAGTTCCATAACTGTCATATCAGCAGCAGTGCCTCTGGCATTCTGGTTTGCCGTTTGGGTGCTTCAGCACTCAGGCTGAAAGGCTGTTCTAAATTTAACTTGCTGTTTGCCTTACATATGTACTGTGATATTTTTGTAGAAAAAATAGAGTTCACGCTATAATAGATACTGGTGCTCCAGTCAACATAGTTTCCACTAAGATGATGGAAAAGTTGACATTAAAACCTGATGTGGACCATCAAATGGTGTATGTAACTGCTGGAGAAGAAAGCACCATCTCTGAGGGAGCTTACAGTGCGTTACCTCTTCGCTATAGGTCCATTATCATCATAGCTCTGGTGATTATGCTACCAATTTAAAACTACAACTTGCTAATTGGAACGGCTTTCCTGCAACATTTTAGGGCTGTCATTGATATGACGGAGGAGACCCTTGCCATTTTGAGACAGCAGATCCTAATTTACTTCACCTCTAGTGGAGTGCCAAAGGATCGGTGCACATGAGCCTCATCAACCTTGCATATAGTGACAGGGTGATGCCAGTTTGCTATTATCAACTAAAAAATATGACTTGGCCCCTTCCCCAGCATATATATAAATATCAAGGGATACCTCTCCGAGCTGCAGGGCCCAAATCTATTCCTTCTGGAAATTAAGTTTTAGTGAAAACTGAGTTAGAGGTAGAAGTGCCTGTTGGGCTATATGGGGAAGTCATTGGGCTCTATCATCAAACATGGTTTGAGCCTCATGTGGCTCCAGGGATTATACTTCTGGGCCATGGGAGATTAAGGTTTTGTTAGAAAATCCAGAACAAACCAATACAAATCCGCCAACACCAAATAGTAGCATATTTACATTTGGCTCCGATAGAAGAGGTCTTTCAGATTCATGATTTTGGGTCGTTAGACAAATTTGGTCTATCAGTCAAGGCACTGGCTGGTGTAATGACTGTGGTACTGCAGGGTAATCTGATAGGGCTATCAGAAGAACAAAAAAGACCAAGCAATAGCTTTATTTCAGAAGTGCAAGGGGATTTTTTGCTATCAACAATCATTGGTTAGGGTGTGCTTGGTGGTGGTCTATTGAGTGGACACAGGGGATCATCCCCTATAAGGTCTCATCTGATCCACCAATAGAGGGCAGAGGAAGACATTGTCACTGACGAAATTGACAATTTGCTGGAGCAAGGGATGCTCAAAATGTCCAAGAGTCTACGGGCTTCGCCCATTCTGATTGTAAAAAATAAGGACGGCACCAACTGTGTACTAAAAGACTACAGGAAGCTCAATAGTATTACAAAAAAAGGGCTCAAACCCTTTGCCAAGGATCAACGATGCTTTGTATTAGTTAGGGGGAGCCCGTTATTTTTCAGCGATGAACCTGATATCATGTTACTGGAAAATCAAGCTACCCATGACAGAACAGGAAAAATGCACCATAATCAAATCCAAAGTCCTTTTCCAACTGACCCATATGCCACAAGGACTATGTAATGCCCTGGCTACGTTCCAACGGGCCATGGATACCATCCTTGGTGACCTGAAGCTATTGTGTATTTTTGTGTACCTAGATGATATCAAGGTTTTCTTTTGAGCCTTTTCAGAGCACCTTGATTATCTAGAAGCATTATTCCACTGGCTCTCTGAGGCAAACATCAAAATTAAGCCTCAAAAAAGTAACTTCTTCAAATATCAGTTGGAATACCTGGAATTTGTGGTAGACTCTAAGAGGCTGAAACCACAGCCAGCTAAGGTGGAGGCCATCCTTAAGAATGACTACACATAATAGTAAACATGACATACAGGTATTTTTGGGAATAAAGGTTACTACTGGTGCTTCATCCCTAACTTTAGATGTATTGGGGATCCTCTATTTGAGCTATTAAAAAAGGATGCTGTGTTCAAAATGGATGGAACGTCATCAATATACCTTCAATACACTTCTTACGGTGCTGATCAGTGCACCAGTGTTATGCTATTTAAAATTTGATAGAAAGTTTATTGTTCAGATGGATGTGTCCCTTTCCGCTTTTGGGGCGGTACTTTCTCAGAAGATGAAGAGGGAGAGGAGCATCCTGTAGTGTAATGCAGTTGAAGTCTGAACTGCCATGAGCGTAATTATACTGTGACCAAGTGGGAGTGCTTAGTAGTGATCTACATGTATAAGAAAGTTAAAGTCTACTTGCATGGGGTAAAAATTAAAGTTGTAACAGATCACACGTCATTACACTGGTTGCAGAACCTCAAAGAGCCTGAAGGGCGTTTGCTCAATGGGCTCTCAAGCTACAGGCTTATGACTTTGAGATCTTTCACCACCCAGGAGTAAAGCATCAGAACGCTGACTGTTTATCTCAATTTCTTACTGTTGCCGTGATGGCAGACCTCAGTGGTGTGATGTACAATAAGATGCTCAGCGGAAAATATGATGACTGTTGCAAATCTATATGACTGGATGACAAGCCACCATTATGACCAAGAAAATCATTGGAGGAATTCCACTGAAGGTTCAATGGACAGAATCCTCTGAGGATGTTTCAGAGCTATAAGTAATTGATCACCTTTAGATGAGGTGATAATGGGTTATAATGGGTCATATTGGATTACCTTCAAAATAAGGCGATAGGGTGAGGTTGACATTTGACAGCCAATAAATTGGATCGCCTTAAATCAGGGCAATAAAGAATTGAAGAACAACAAGCTGAAACTAATGAGAAGATGGCAAAACAAATAACTAAGCAAAAGGGTTGGTACCAACTGAGGTCGCTGGGATATCTTTGAAACAAGTACTGGAGGGGGGTTAGTAGGCTTAGAAAAGAAGAATAAGGAGGGAGCAGACTAGAGAAAGATCCGCCGATTTATTATATTTAAAATAAAAAGAAGTGTTTGGGGGAATTTGCTCACATTTTATTATATTAGTTGTTTATAAGTGTATTGAGAAATGTGTGATCATCATATCATCCGTTCTTATTGTTCAATGGCTGAAACCCATTGAAAAATACCTATAGCGGGTACATACAAAATCACTGAGATTCAACAGTGGTGCTCACTACAGGGGGCTCATTGACCAATAAGAATACAATGAAAACTCAGCTGCCGGCTATTTCACATTCAGGTTGTTTTGATAAGGAATCTGCACGAAATTCTGGGCCTGTTGCATATGAGGAGTTAAATTCGCGTTAGATATTATGCTTAATAGGAAAGATGAGTTGCTTTAGAAGGTTTACAGTGATAAGTTGTCACCAATTGATTGCAAAGGAAATATTTATGGGTTCTTTCATTGATTTGAGTTTGCAACTGAAGGTACTTTAGATCGGTGGAGAGAGAAACTATTGCTCTCCTCTTTAGATGTCAGGAGTGCTGATTAAGTCATTTGTTACCTCTCAGCTAGTTCCATTTCATACCATGAATAAAAGGAGATGGTGCTGTTATTTGGCGGAACTGCAAAAATGTCGCAGCAAAAAGCTGAGTTCTTGACCATCAGGTTTCAGCAAAATGAGACCCTCACAGCATTTGCTAACCAATTTATGATGGAAGCACACATGCTTATTGGGTCAGGGTTTTTATCCAAAGTTGATGTGTGTACACAATGGCCTCAGTGGTAAAGCCATACTTTGAACTTTACAATGTCAAAGCCCATTGTTAGAGGACAATGTACCTCTTCTTAAACTTGTACAGTTTGTACATCGCTTATCTGTAACTTTCCCTCCTCCAAAAATCTGATCAAATCCGCACTGTCACCATTGTCCACCCTAATCATGTGGGGGGAGTTACCTGGTCAGTGAGGATTCCATCAGGATACCCTCTGCATCCAATGGGCGTTCCTTAACTACTGATCAACATCTAACTAAATACCATTCTGGCCCTAACTACGCTGATTGGTGGTGGTCATTTTACCAATGGGGGTCTGGTTATGTCGATTCTTTTTAATAACCATCTACCAAGTGGACCAACTTATACTAAACACAGCCATAGGCCCTATGGAGTAAGTTGTTTTAATTGTGGTCGCACTGGGCACATGGGATGATGGTGCCCCAATTGACGGATTCCTCCCATACAACAGGATCAGGGCTATCAGGGAAAAGTCAGAGTGGAGTAGAGAAGGGACTTTCTACTTCCGCTACTTTGAACTCAAACGTCCCACCTGAGTCTACTGTGTTAAATGTAGCAGAAGATTCTCAGTATGACGATATATCCCTCTGCCAACAGCTGGTTGAGGGGAGTAAATGTGCTGACCTAAGCACATATTGAAGAAATGGCGGGCAAAGACTATCCAGATTGACCAAAGCTTTATGCTTGTCAAATGTTCGACCAAAGTCTGTTAGATCAGTTAAAACCATTTGCAGATGTCCTGTCCCTGAGAGGAGTAAATGTTGCCCTTCCAGTGGACGCTATTGTAACCTGATACCCTAAAATTGGTGCAGGTATTATGAGTTTCCTAGGAAAACATAAATCACTGAACGTACATTTAGTAAATAGCCGGCATTCATCTTACTCAGGATGCACTTATTGTGACATTGTGGTAGCTAGAACTCAGGTAGGTGCTATAATTGATACAGGAGCCCCTGTTAATATTGTCTCCACTAAATTGGTGGCAAAGTTGTCTTCAAAACCCAACATAGACCACCAGATGGTGTATGGGACCGCTGGAGCTAAAATTTACAATTTCTGAGGGAGAATATAGCGTGCTTCCTTTGCGGTTCAGATTCCTTGTTGTGGTGGCTCTGGTGGTGGTATTACTAAATATTAACTACAATATGTTGATTGGTACTACATTTATGCGACACTATGGGGCTGTAGTTGACATGATGGAAGAGACCCTAGTCATTGTGGGACAGTGAATCCCCATCTATTTCACCTCTAGCGGAGTGCTAAAGAGCTCAGCGCATATGGGACAGATCCATCTTGCCTACAGTGATGGGGTGATTCCAGTGTGCTATCAGCAATTAAAGGGAAAACTTGGGCCCTCCCCATCAGATATATGAATACCAAGAGCTGCCACTTAGAGCAGCTGGAGCTATATCCATTTCCTCTGGACATCAAGTAATAGTAGACACTGAGTTGAAAAGTGGAAGTGCCAGCTGGGCTCTACGGGGAGATCATTGGGCCTTATCAGCAATCACGTCTTGAGCCCCACATGGCTCCAGGCATCATACTTCCAGGTTATAGGGAAATCAAAGTACTGATAGTTAATCTTCAGAACAGACCAATTTGAATCCGCTGACATCAGATTATAGTGTATTTACATCTGAACCTGGTTGAGGAGATCAACCAGGTTCATGAGTTCAGTTCTCTGGATGAATTTGGTCTTCCCATTTAACCGCATCTTGGCGCAATGGTGGTTGTACCATGGGAAAATTTATCTGGGTTATCAGAAGGAGCGGGCGGAAGCTTAATTCAAAAATATAAAGAGATTTTTGCAGTTAACAATCATGATTTGGGGTGTGCTTGGGGGGTTGTTCATCAACTAGACACTGAGGATCATCCCCCATCAGGTCTTGACCAATCCATCGATCATGGGCAGCTGAAGAAGTCATCACCAAGGATATTGAGAAGTTTCTAAAGCAGGGAATGCTCAAACCATCTAAGAGTCCATGGGCTTCGCCTGTCCTAATTGTTAAAAAGAAGGATGGCACTAACTGCGTAGTAATTGACTACTAGAAGCTCAATAGTATCACCAAAAAAGATTTTTACCCTCTGCCACAGATTGATGATGCGCTGGATTGGCTAGGTGGAGGCCAATACTTCTCATCTATGGATTTGATATCTGGTAATTGGCAAATTGAGTTGCCTGCCGCAGAACAAGAAAAATGCGCTGTAGTCACCTCAAAAGGGCTTTTCCAACTAACTTGCATGCTGAAAGGGCTATGTAATGCCCCAGCTACATTCCAACGAGTAATGGACACCATACTGGGTGATCTGAAGCTGTCATGCATTCTTGTGTATCTCAACGATATTAACGTCTTCTCTCACACATTCACTGAGCATCTTACCCATTTGGAAGAGTTATTTTGCTGACTGGCTGAGGCCAATATTATAATCAAGCCTCAGAAATTCCAATTCTTTGAGGATCAGCTTGAGTACCTTGGGTTTGTGGTGGATGCAACTGGGCTAAGACCTCAACCAGCCAAGGTAAAAGCTATCCAGAATATGACTAAGCCAGCTAATAAGTGGGACATTCAGGTGTTTCTGGGGATGTTGGGTTATTACCAACGATTCATATCCAATTTCAGTTGCATCAGAGTTCCGCTGTTCGAGCTACTAAAGAAAGACGCCATGTTTGAATGGACAGAACGACGTCAATGTGCCTTTGATACACTTTAAATGTCATTAGTTAGTGCGCCTGTGTTGCGCTACCCTAATTTTGATAAGGAATATATAGTGCAAACAGATGCATCACTTTCTGCTGTTGGGGCGGTCCTGTCTCAGAAGGATGATGAGATAGACGAGCACCCCGTGGCATACTGTAGCCATAGCTTGAATTGTCATGAACAGAATTACACTGTAACTGAGTGAGAGTGCTTAGTGGTGATCTATACATATAAACAGTTTCAAGTCTACTTGCATGGAGTAAAGTTTAAAGTCATGACAGATCATTCATCATTGCGCTAGTTGCAGAATTTGAGAGAGCCTGAGGGGCGGCTAGCCCAATGGGCTCTTAAGCTGCAAGCTTATGACTTTGCGATTCTTCACCAACCAGGAGCAAAACACCAAAATGCCAATTGCTTAGAAATTGCCAACAATTGCAGTTATGGCGGATTTAAGTGATATAATGTTTGACAAAATGCTCATTGGGAAGTATGATGATGATGTGCCTCAAGCTATCAAGTTACTAGATGGACTCAAAACCAATACGTTCCTAATAAATGTGGAATTGTATAAGCATATAGGGGACGTTACCATTAATATCCCAAGGCCTTTCACCCGCTTAAATATTATTATGAGTGCACACCAAGCAGTTGGCCATGGCAGAGTCTGGAAAACTCTTGAATTGTTAAGGCCGCAGTATTATTGGGAAAGCATGCAATATGTTGTGCTCAAGGTCCTGTCTTGCTGCCATCAGTGCCAGGTGGAGAAGCCGTTCCACCAGAAAACTTCATACCAAGTTGGTGAAACCTCACTTCACTTGGCATACAGTCTCTATTGATGTCATGGGACCTCTGCCAAATGGAGCTAATCAGTCTAAGTATATCCTGGTGGCAATTCACCATTGACCAGGTGGGTTGAGGCGCAAGCCATTTGGGATCTAGGGGCATTTACTGTGGCTACGTTCATAGTGTAATGCATCATACAGCATCATGGCTGTCAGGATTTGAGATAGAAATCAAAATAAATTCCCTTCTTCCAAATCAGGCTGTGCTGAATCAGTCGTCAAACCTACCCAAGCTAAATCTATTTCAATATTCTCCTTTTTATTCCTGAGTCACGTGGGGCGGAATTTCCACCCATTCAGTCAGGTGAGTGACGCTATCCATTAAGATGCCCATGAGGAGGCCATTCTGGAAGATCAGTAAAGATCTTGAATGGATGAGGCCCCAACAATCCTGAAGGCACCAAGTCCCAACGCACCCTATAAATATTAGAGCCTTTTAGTTTAATAAAATATTCGGTATTCTAACCCATTTTCCTGTTTCCTCCTCGGCGCTCTTTCCAAATTTTCCAGCTTCAAGCTACCGCAAACCCCAGCGCCAGTCTGAAGAACTGTAGCGCCAACAGAAGTGGTGCTCACTACATGGGGCTCAGAACTGTCTAAGTGAAAACGTCTATCTCAAAAATGGAAACCAATAACAACCCTGATGACCAAACTACTGGTCAATCAAGGAGCATTACATGATGGGTTAGTACCACGTAGTATGCAATGCCGCCCTCACAGCCAGAGAGGCTAGAATTTGGGCCGCCTTTCAACTCTCTCGCTGCCCTCCCTAGATGGGAGCCAGTACCAACTCCAGTAAGAGAACATCAATGATATTGTTCAACAACTAATAAATGGCATCTACTCTGAGGGCACCCGCTCCAGCCGCTCCCATGCCTCCTCCATACCTTCCATGATGCAGGACCTCTACGCCTCAGCCAAATTTCCAGCTGGGGAGCTTACCCTGGGGCCTGAACGCTACCTTCATAACTTTGTCCACCCCACTATCCATCACCTCCTCCACTAGTCGGATTACACCATCAGGAGGTCTCCCAGCAACTAGGGCTCATCCAGAATTTATATTCCTACATCATTGACCTCTACGACGCCGCCTCCTCCTTTGTGCATGACAATTGCAAAGCTTTTCTTGATAACCAACGATTAATCAATGATATCCGTGATCAGATTGTAGTATTGGATAGCAGAATCTTCGGCTACCTCAAGGAGCAATTTCATCAAAATGCCCAACTATTTGAAGCAACATGGACCCAGCGTCTAAATCAAGTTGAAGAACTGGTCGATCCCTACAGCAGCACTACTGAGAGCTGGCCTCTCATGACTACCCCCCATGAGTGCTGGGCCAGAAGGGCCTAGGGGCCTGAAGGCCCTGAAAAGCATCAAGGGCCAGCTGGACCCAAGGGACCACGTGGGCCTCAAGGGCCCCTGGGCCCTTCAACCTTGGGTGAACCCAAAGACCCCTGGCGGAGGGATATAATGACTGCCCTGGCTGCCTTACAGGATCAAATCTAAAAGGTGACACTGGGATGTAAGCTCCAATTGGACGGTGCCCCCCTCGACCCCAGGGTCTCAATCAAAGCATTGTCAGATGATCTGGATAACCTCAGTGCCTTCACCTAGCTTACCAACGCTCATATCTCCCAGCTTGAACAAACTTGTCATGGGTTTAAAACCCAGTTGACCACCATCAAAAACCAGCTCCATCTACAGAACACCGAGATTCAATCCTTAAAGGAGCAGGTTGCCAATAAGGCTTCTGCTTCTACCCTTAGCCAGAATTGGGACTACATCCAAGAGGACTTAGAAGGCTTGTGGAGGCGGTTGGATCAACAGGTTCCTTGAGATTATGTGGAGACGGAGATCTCAGAGCTGATACCCATCCCAGGCGTTAACATCCTTTCCACTCACATCGTAGCTAACTTTAAATTTAGTTTCAAGGAAAGGTTCACTCCTGGACAGGAAAGCATCGCCTCCTTTCTGTATGCCTATGAGAGCTCCATGGAGGAGGCCATTAATTGACAGAAGGTGAAGCATATCCACTCCTGTCTAGACAGCACCGCCCAGGTAATCATTACCCCCCCCATTTGAAGGAGTGTAACACCTGGGAACAGGTCCGTACTGCCTTAATCCAAGAGTTTGGAAACAACCAAACTCTGGCCAACCAAAAGCAAGCGTTCATGGGCATTTGACTGAACAAAGGAAAAAACCCTATGGAGTTTGCCAACTAGTTCTACGCCCAGGCACAACCTTTGGTCATGACAAATCATATCACTCTGGATGACGCTATCACTGCTGTTATCTCTGCCTTGGGGTCCTATCCTGAGGTCCAAATGCATATGATCGTGCATAATAATGGGTTTACCTGTATTAGGGAGATTAAGGAGGCCCTCAACGAGATCCCTGCCTCGATCCTACACTTTAAAACTACATCTACTGGCCCCTCTAACCACCCTGGGGTCCATGTAGTAGAAAACCAGAAGAATCCACATCCTCAATGCACCTACTGCAATGGCTTTAGACATAGTACTAAGACTTGCTGGAAACGTCTTGCTGAGGAGGCTGGGTAGGGATGTCAGCATGAAGGGCGAGGCACTTCATACTGACATCCCTACCCAGCCTCAAGTATCCCCTGCGCATGAACCAGAAGCTGTCATACCCAATGAAGTAGTTGTGGTATCTGATGACAATAAAGACATTGATGCTGCTTACTCTTTTTCTGATGATTCTCCCATGTTCCTCACGTTACCACCCCAGTTTGGAAGTTTGATTACTCGAGTTGCCATCTGGGTCCACAAAATTCCAGTTTTCGCCATAGTTGATAGTGGCTCCCCCATGAACGTCATCTCTTCCAAGCTGATGAAATGCATTAAGATCGCTCCCAATATGCTTCACTACATGGAGTATGGCACAGCTGGCCCCCAGTGCACCTGATCCATAGGGGCCTATTTCTCTCTACTAATTCAGGTTGGAAAGCTCGCTTTAGATACACCCACCATCACTCTGGACAACCCTAGCTATGACC
Source organism: Massospora cicadina (assembly GCA_022478985.1). Taxonomy (NCBI): domain Eukaryota; kingdom Fungi; phylum Entomophthoromycota; class Entomophthoromycetes; order Entomophthorales; family Entomophthoraceae; genus Massospora; species Massospora cicadina. The sequence goes on from JAKSZP010014736.1 coordinate 19,180, forward strand.
TGCTCCTCAGGACTTAGTTCCTTTGAGACTATTCAGCGGTGCTCCATTATGATGGTGGTTTCCTCTCCCTTCTAAGACATCGAGTCCCTCTGGTTTTTGAAACTGCTCATGACTCTAGGGCTGAGGTCAAGGCCCAAGCCACCTACTGGAGATCAAAGGCTGAATCGATCAGCTTGAGAATCACATCTGGGGCTCTCAAGTCCAACTACCCCCTCCTGCTGTTGATGGACTAGAGTGGATGCTGATCTATTTACCCCGGGCAATGACTGTACCCCTGAAATCCCAAGTCATCGTCAATACCTGGGTCCATGTCAATATTCCCTTAGGGTAATTACTGGAAGTCTGAGGCCTAGATAACCCCTCTCCCAAGGAAGTGCTGACCTGCCCCAGGATCCTTGATCCAGCGTATGCTGGATCTATATCAGTGTTGATAGCCAACCTGACTGACAAACCAAAAGTTGTAGGTCCAAACCAACCCGCCGCTTACATCCGCCTGTTACTGATAGGGGCTGTTGCTGACGTTAGAAGCTTTGGGGACTTAAGGGATTTTAACTTGGAGTCACCCCCTCAGTTAATCTGGTTGACGCTAATATTGGAAAGAAACTCTCTGACGAACAGTGACTCAAGGTTCAGGAGCACTTGGAGGAATACTTGGACCTATTCTTAACTTCAACCTATGATTTTGGAAGGATGAACGGAGTCCTCCACCATGTAGAAACTGGGGACGCCCCCCTTTTTGGTCCCAGCCTTACCAAAAGAGCAAGGTTGAAGAGGCCCAGGTTACAGTGGAACTTAAACAGCTGCTCGATGCTGGGCTCTTGGTCCCTTCATTTAGTCCTTGGGCCTCCCCCCATCTGCTGGTCTGAAAGAAGGATGGCAAGCACCAGGTGGTGATGGATTAATGACAACTCAACTCCATCACCAAGAAGTACAGTTATCCCCTACCCTGGATTGATGATTCTCTCCATCTGCTTGCCGGTTCCCAGTACTTCTCAGCCATGGACCTTGCCAGCGGGTATTGGCAGGTCGAACTTGCCCCTAAAGACCAAGCCAGGTGCGCTCTAATCGCCCGTGAGGGGCTATTTGAGCCCACCCAGATGCCCCAAGGCCTCTGTAACTCCCCGGCCACGTTCCAGCATGCCATGGATGGGATCCTTGGGGACTTGAAGCTCTCATGTGTCCTCATCTACCTGGATGACATTACCATTTTTTGCGAACTTTTAACAGAAATGTAGAACACCTCAAGGAAGACTTTGAGCGTCTCAGGAAGGCCTCCATCAAGCTCAAGCTCTCAAAGTGCTCATTCTTCCAGCCTGAGCTAGAGTTTCTAGGACACAAGGTCTCCAAGTGTGGCATCCAACCTATACCCAACAAAGTTGACATCATAGAAAAGATGTCACGCCCCCAAAGCCTACGAGATATTCAAGTCTTTCATGGAATGATGGGCTATTACCATCAGTTCATCCCTCAGTTTGCCGACCTAGCCAAGCTGCTGTTCTACCTCCTACAAAAGAACGTACCATTTGAGTGGCAGCCTGAGCAGGAACAGGCTCTTAACGCTTTATGTATGGCCTTATGTACTAAACCTGTTCTAGTTCATCCTCGCTTATGACCACCCTTTCTTGTTGTTCATGGATGCAAGTGATGTCGCCTTTGGGGCTATCCTGGCTCAACACAATGAGAACCAGGTCGATCATCCTGTAGCTTATTTTAGTAAGATTCTAAGTAAGGCTGGGCAAAACTACAGCATCACCGAGAGGGAATGTCTAGCCATCCTCTTAGCCATCAAACATTTCCAGCCCTATCTCTACGGTACTCATTTTACTATTATTACAAACCACTCTTCACTCCAGTGGCTTCAACAAATGAAAGACCCCGATGGTCAGTTAGCCAGGTGGGCCCTATGACTGCAAAGCTACAATTTCACCATCATCCACCATGCAGGCGCTATACACCAGAATGCTGACAGCCTCTCCAGGATGCCGGTGTTAGCAGTTTTGGCCCCTGAGGAAGATTGGCTCTATGACCTGATAGGAAAGCCCAAATGATGGAACTGGAAACTCCTGAGGTTCAGGCTGAACTCCGCCAAATGACTCAAGACACTCAAATCAAGGATGGGCTACTCTACAAGAAAGTCAACAAGAAGTGGCTTCCCTATATCTGACCCTCCTCTCAAACTGATGTCATCCTGGAGGGCCATTCTAGTGTGGGACACAGGGCGGTTAAGAAGACCCATGAGTGGCATAAGTCATGCTGCTACTGGGACCGAATGGTAGAAACCATCCAAGAGGTTTTGTAAACTTGTATGACCTGCCAATCCCAAGACTGAGCCAACCCTCGATATCAGCACTCAGTTGTTGCCCTGACCAAACCTTTCAATGTCATTAGTATCGATGTGGTGGGTCCCCTTCCCACTGGGCTGTATGGTCACAAGTATATTATCCTAGCTATAGACCACTTAATTAAGTGGTTTGAGGCAATCTCAGTCCCTGCAGCCACCGCCAAGGCTACCGCTCATTTTCTTGTTCACTCCATTTTCACCCAGCATGGGTGCCCCCAGACCTTACTTTTGGACAATGGGTTGAACTTCACCTCCCAGGTAGTACAAGAACTAACTTCTCTATTTGGCACTACCCAGAGTTTCGCTGCCCCCTACCACCCATCTACTAATGGGGCAGTAGAACGTGCTAACAGAACAATTGTTTCCATCCTACGGAAGTTGGCCTCCTCAGATCCTTCCTGTTAGAACCATTATCTACCCAGCGCCTTGCTTGCCTACAGGGTAAGCTATCACCGTTTCATCAAGATGTCCCCATTCGAAGCCCTATATGGGCGGGCACCTTGGCTACCCAGTAGCGTCCAGCCCCTGCCAGAAGACTCCACCCCTGAGAACTCAAAATTAACTATGAGGGCTCTAGCTGATAAAATTGTCTGGCTTCAAGCCCAAGCCACTCAAGGCATTATCACCACCACTGGAATAGAGAAATCCTGATCTAACCTCGGACAACCCTCCTTACCAGATTTTCAATTAGGTAACCTTGTTCTCTTCTATCATCATCAACCTGGAGGCTGACAGAATAAGCTTGATGAACTTTGGTCTGGACCCTACAAAGTCATACATAAGGTGAAGTCTGAGTACTCCATTGCTGACATCATTCAAGGGAGTGTAGTAAATTGGGTGCATGGTCAGTTCTTATAGCCATATATCCCCCTCCGACAGGATCTTGAGGGGGACATTGTTGGTATTTGAGATTTAAATCAAATTGAATTCCCTTCTTCCAAATCAGGCCATGCCAAATCAGTCATTGAACCTACCCAAGCTAAATCTATTTCAGGATCCTCCTCCCCTATTCCTGAGTCGCGTGGGGCGGCATTTCCACCCATTCAGTCAGGTGAGCGATGCTATCCATTAAGGACACCCATGAGGAGGCCATTCCAGAAGATCAGTAAAGATCTTGAATGGATGAGGCCCCAATGATCCCAAGGCACTGAGTCCCAACACACCCTATAAATATTGAAGCCTTTTAGTTTAATAAAATATTTGGTATTCTAACCCATTTTCCCATCTCCTCCTCAGCACTCTTTCCAAATTTTCCAGATTTGAGCCACCGCAAACCCTGACGCCAGTCCAAAGAACTGTAGTACTGACAATGGCTGCCCACAGTTTATCCTTACTGACAATGGAACCAACTTCACCTCTCACATTTTACCCAAGCTCAACAAATTAATGGCCATCCGTGGAGTCCTAACAACCCCATATCACCCTGAGTCCAACGGAATGGTTGAATGGGTTAATGGGACTTGGGTGAATATACTCCAGAAGTTGGTTACAGATAGACCCTCCGATTGGAGTACTATTCTTTCTACCCCAGTGTTCGCCTATAATATAAGTTACCATTCTGCCATGGGAAATAGCCCCTTCCAATTGCTTTATGGGCGGCACCCCGCTCTGCCTGCACTGCTATATGCCTGTGTAGAGGACACTGGCGGAATGGATTTTTAATGATATTTAACCACCCTTACAAATATGCTGATTAAGTTACAAACTGAAGTGTACTCATTCAGCTTGGCCAAGAAAAAAACCAGGCTGCTAAACAGGTATGGCGAGATGGCCTAGCACAGTTCAAAGACAGAGATATGGTGCTATTCCATTATCAGCATGGGTTTGGGCAGAAGCACAAGCTCACAAATATTTGGATTGGGCTGTTTGAGATAATGGAAAAAATGGGAGTTGACGCTTATACTATCAAGGATCCCATGAGTGGCCGTATTATAAATTGGGTGCATGCAAAATTCCTTTGGGCATAAAAGCAGTAATATAGTTACTCTAAAAATGAGGTATATATATAGTTAGCTTCTAACAGGTTATTAATTTTAATTGGGGTTGTCCCTTGAGGTCTTTTGCTTCGCTGTCTTCATATTCCTATCTTTTTTTGGCTTCTTGCGGTGTTCCTTTTGTTTTAATTGATGGGACCTTTGTTTCTTCTTCTGCTGCTTTGAGTGTGCCATAGTTTCTATGGGCTCATCTGGGGTTGGGGGTGGAGGCGAAGGCTGCCAAGGTGAGAGTGAGGGGACTGATGTCCGCTCTGGGGCCACTGCACTAGTCCAAAGAGGGGAGGCAAGTGTGACAGGACTAGAAGAGGAGGATGGACTGGGATTCCAGGGTAAAAGGCGAGGTGGTGAGAGTTCAGCTGGTTGATTGAGTCAAAACTGTTCCTGCCCCAAGAGGAGCAGAGCTTGCAACCACATGCTTTTATGATCCTGGGAAATCAATGAGTATGCCAACAGAGGGGGATGAAGTCATAGGGGCTGGCAAGTAAGCAGGTGAGTGCCAGCTCGTGGGGAAAAGGCTTCTCCCAGCACCAGGAAATCTACAAGGAAGTCCTCCATGCTCAGATACACTATCAGAAAAGGAGCAGTTTCAGTTAATGCTGCTCGCCAGGACCACTCAAGGGCCATCCAGTGTTGCTCTATTCCTGAACCTTAAGTGGTTGTGGGATGCAAAATTAAGTTACCTAAGAGCGCCATGATGGGAAGGTACGGCGATGGATTGTTGGAGCTAAGGGTGGTGAACGCTGTGATGACCCCAGAGTGAAGGCGAGCTAATTGGTTGTTGTGAAAGTTTACTCCCAAGGACCAGAAGTGGGTAGGAGCACGGAGAAAGGACCCCGACCAGCAAGCTATTACCCACTGCAAAAAGCACAGCATACGCTGAACAGATAGAGCCACAGGATGGGGCTCAGCAGGAGATGGAAGCACTAAGTGACTAAAGCTGCTTGCCAGGAGCTGGGCCACCTCATTATATGAAGGCCCTCAGGTCCTCTCCCCTCCCCAGTGTAGCTGGGCCACGATGTCCCCAAAGAGGGCATGCCAGGAAGCCAAATGGCTGATGAATTTGGGAAGAATCTCTTTTTTGGGTTAGCATGGTTGTGAGGTCCACGTCAGCCTCATCCTCATCAGCCAGAGGAAAAGGGAACCATGGAAGAGGGATGTGACCTGGGTTGGGTAACTCCGCATCAAGCCACATATGGTATAAAAAAGTGCACTCATGGACTTGCTTCTTTTGGCATGGGATGGTTTGCATGACATTGAAGGAAAAAGAGACGTACAGCTTATCATCATTTCAATGGGGGTATTGTTGCAAATCTATATGACTGGATGACAAGCCACCATTATGACCAAGCGAATCATTGAAGGAATTCCACCAAAGGTTCAATGGACAGAATCTGCTGAGGGTGTTTCAGAGCTATAAGTAATTGATCGCCTTTGGATGAGGCGATAATGGGTTATAATGGGTCATATTGGATTATCTTCAAAATAAGGCGATAGGGTGAGGTTGACATTTGACAGCCAATAAATTGGATCGCCTCAAATCAGGGCAATAAAGAATTGAAGAACAACAAGCTGAAACCAATGATAAGATGGCAAAACAAATAACTATGTAAAAGGGCCATTACTGACTGAGGTCACTGGGATATCAGTGAAACAAGGAGAGTGGAGCAGGGGGGTTTTAGTAGGCATAGAAAAGAAGAATAAGGAGGGTGTGGACTAGAGAAAAATCCGCCGATTTATTATATTTAAAATAAAAAGTAGTGTTTGGGGGAATTTGCTCACATTTTATTATATATTAGTTGTTTATAAGTGTATTGAGGAATGGGTGATCATCATATCATCCGTTCTTATTGTTCAATGGCTGAAACCCAGTGTAAAATACCCTTCAGCGGGTACATACAGAATCGCTGAGATTCAACAATGAAAAACTGCCCCAAGTGATCAAAGCATTGAATGAGATGTGAATGAATACCTTCCAACAGAATGGTGAACTGTACAAGCAGATTGGCAATTCTACAGTGAATTTTCTGTGACCCTCAGCACTGTCAGGAATTATTATAAGCGCCCACAAGGCAGTTGGACATGGTGGTGTGCGCAAGACAATGGAGTTGTTGCGCCCTCACTACTATTGGAAAACATGAGCTTTGATGTGCTCAAAACCATTTCCTGTTGCCATCAGTGCCAAGTGGAGAAGCCATTCCGCCATAAGACTTCATACCAGGTAGTGAAACCACATCTTGCTTAGCATACAGTTTCCCTGGATGTTGTCAGTCCCTTGCCAACAGGAGCTAACCAATGTAAGTACATTCTGGTGGCTTTCAACCACTTGACCCAGTGGGTTGAAGCACGGGCAATACAGGATTTGGGGGTGGTCACAGTGGCCAAGTTCATAATGGAATGCATTATTCAGCGACATGGCTGCCCTCAGTTCATTCTCACTAATAATGGAACCAACTTCACCTCGCACATCCTCCCCAAACTGAATGAGATTATGGGTATCCACAGGGCTCTGATGACTTCATATCACCCTGAGTCCAATGGAATGGTTAAACGGGTGAATAGGACTTTAGTGAACATACTACAAAAATTAGTAATGGAATGACCTTCTGATTGGAGCTTCCTTCTTATACTGCCATTTTTGCTTATAATATTAATTACCATTCTGCCATGAGGAAGAGTCCCTTCCAAATACTATACAGCTGACACCTGGCTCTTCCAGCATTACTTTATTCATGTGTAGAAGACTTTGGAATAATGTAACCCCTCCACTATTTGACTAACCCTGCAAATACTTTGATCAAATTTCAAACTAAAGCATATTTCTTCAGCTTAGCCAAGAAGATCATAGATCAGGCTGCCAATCAGGTACAACATAGCAGGTTGGTGCAGTTCAAAGAGGATGATATGGTTCTCTTCTATGACCAACATGGGTTTGGGCAGAAACACAAGCTGGCCAGTATTTGGATTGGTCCATTTGAAGTTTTAGAGAAAACCAGGGTCGATGCTTATACCATCAAGGACCCCACAAGTGATTGGATCATTAATTGAGCGCACGCAAAGCTCCTCTGACCATATAAGAAATAGGAGCCTAATTGTCCAGTCAAGGAGGGGGTGATGTCATGATTCTGATATGACTGGACGATAATCTTGGAACACTTAGCGGATTGGAAAGAATCCACAGAACATGATATCAGTTATTATTACTTTAGTGCCTCAAGATGAGGCAATATTAGGATATAATGGGTTATTATTGGATCGCCTCTAAATAAGGTGATAAGGCGATAAGGTGATGTCAACATTTGACAAATATGAATTAGATTGCCTCCAATTAGGGCGATAGAGAGCTAAAGATTAACAAGCTGAAACTGAGGAGAATTGGCAGAATAGAATAGTCCAAGCTATGAGAGCAGTATTGACTGAAGCCACTATATATAATCAATATGGGCGATTGAGTTAGGGAGGTTGTTATTAGTAGAGAGAACGGAAAAGCAAAAGGTCTTTGTATTTATTAAAAGTAAATAAAGAGTTGTTGGGGCGATTGCTCCTGTTTTTAGTATATTCTCAAGTGCATCCAAAGGACTGACAATCCCCACATCATATGTCTGTTGTTCAGTGGGTTCAACCTGTACAAACAATACAGCAGATCCTAACAATAACATCAGATTTTATAACACTACCCATCCTACATTTGGATAATAGTGTGGCGGAAAGGTTATATGACCTCTTAATGACCCCCAATGACTGGGATGATGAGGATGAACTGGTTCAGAAAATGTTATCCCAGCACTCTTACAACTCAAAAGTGAAGAATGGGAAGTTGTATAATCAATTGGGGTCAAAGTGGTTGCCTTATTTACAGCCTTTGGAACGTGTATCTGTTATCCTGTAGGCTCACTCTATCCTAGGTCATATGGGAGTGAAGAAAACCTATGAGTGGATTAGGGAGCGGTACTATTGGGAAGGAATCATGGAAACTATTGTCAAAGTCTTAGATGCCTGCCTCACATGCAAGAAGCAATCCAGTTTCAAGACTATACACCAATATCAACCAACTACTCCTCAACTACCGTTCCACACCATCAGTCTGGATGTAGTAGGTCCCCTCCCACAGACTACCAGTGGAGACAAATATATAATAGTAATCGTTGACCACTTTACTAAGTTGATTGAAGCCGTGGCTCTCCCTGTCCAAACAGCAAAGGCCACCACAATGTTCCTACATCAAAATAGTTTCACTCGCCATGGCTGTCTTTAAATTCTACTTTGTAATAATTATAAGAACTTCACCTCCAGAGTAGTCAAGATCCTGGCTACATCTATGGGGACCCAACAACTCTTCTTGTCCCCATATAATCCCTCTGCCAATGGAACTGTGTAGAGAGCTAATGGAACCTTTGTTTCTATCCTGCATAAACTGGCCTCCTCTGATCCACTTCACTGGGATCAATTCCTACCCAGTGCTCTTATGGCATACTGGATTAGTTATCACCGGATTCTGAAATGTCACATTCTGTGTTATGTATGGGCAGCAACCAGGGATCCCCGCCCTTTTAACTAAAGAGGTTTTCTTCTTTAAAGTTAAGGGAACCCAAGAAAGTCACAAGAAGATTGGCTTAACATATCATTCAGCTTCAATCTGAGGCTATGACAAACTTAGCTAAAATGGTTACAAAAGAGGGACAAGCGCCAATGAGTTTTGGGCTCCCCTACCTTCCTTCAAAGTTTCTGACCTGGTCCTGTACAACCATAACTTCATCACACCCAGAAGCGGCAATCTTGGATCTATTTGGGAGGGTCTCTTTACTGTCACTTACAAGGGAGGTGATGAGTATTCTATAAAATCTTTGGCTATCAGTATCACCATAAACTGAGTACATGGACATTTCCTGCACCCTAATTCTTCCTCTAACACTCTTGAAGGGGGTAATGTTGAACAATTACAATTCTAAAATTAATAGGAGTGTTTCAGTTTGAACTAAGGAGGCAAATGAGGATGAAATTGGCCAAAGACCCTAGCTAATTCTCAGTGGAATTCTTAGAATTGGGGCAATAAATTTAGTAATAGTATCTGGCCCAATACCACAAAGTCAGGTAGTCAAATTGTGCTGACTATGCAGCAAATTCAGGAGAGCCCATCGGAGGCTTCTCCCCAGGTACAACTAATCTAGTACAGCCTACCTTGTGGAGACCAGCCCCTTTTATAGGGTCAGAAGGAGTCCTGCAAGGTAAAATTTTTTATGTTTACTGATTGGGTAAATTTTATCAAATCAATACCTCATGGCCATATTCTACCAACAATTGATTTTTCATCAAGCTGTTTCATCAAAGTGAAGCAAATTTTCCAAGATCCAATAGGTTGAATCACAATATTTCCTAATTTGGATTTTACTAAGCAATCCAAACTTTGAGCCTTGCCAGTTTAAATACTATGTATTAACATATGAAGAGGATTCTTTTCTTACCCCACAGTTATTAATAAAAATCCATAAAACCTACTTTTTAATATTCTTTTTTAAGTATTTTAATTACAACTAATGGTGAAAAAAACCCTATAAGTATTTCAGCAGTAGAGATTAATTTACTCCTGCAATATTGTTGAACTCTGGGGCAAATTAACACTAGCGGGCATAAACCCAGCACAGAGTCCAACAATAACTATTTTCTGGAATTTTGGGTCCTCTAGTGGTTGATGATGAACCTGAGTTAGAAGCTTAGTCCTATTTTCCTTAACCATTTGACTGACACTTGGACTTCCTCAAACTAGAAAACTTTGGCAATTTTTTCCTAAAATCTTGTAGTTACCTTCAAACTTTGTATAATCAAAAAATAATTGCACAAATTTGATGAAAATTTAACTAGCTTTGTTGGATGATAGCTCAATTGATTTACAAGTTGATTTTGGATTTTGAATATGTTACTAAATTTGGCACTAATTTAAACTGTAGAAGTTTGGTCAATTGAAAGTATGAAAAATGCATTGTAAGGCCAGCAGCTCCTGTCATTTAGCTGGACAGGGGTATACACCCTTTATAGGTCAAAAAAGGGCTCTAACCTCATAGTCCTATCTCTCACCCAAATTTCTATACTAGGGCATACCCTAGATGAGCGATGAGTGGCTGCTGCTCCTCCCCGATTACCTTGTGCTACTCCCCAACCCATTTTCAAGCCCAAACTCACCATCGTCTCAGAGTCTGCAGAGTTCTACATTGGGAAATCAGAAAACTGTATAAATTGTAGAAAAACGTAGTAAATTACCCTTCAAGATTTCTGTTCCCCACCTCCAATCAACAGCTCGATCGAGAATCATCATTCTGTTAAAAAAATTGACACCTGGGCCAACCCCAGGTGAAAATAATGGTGATAAGCCAAAATAGGGTAAAAAATCAAAGAAGTCGAAAGGAAAAGGTCGGAAATGGGGATCGAACCCGTCATAGAAGTCAGAAATTATTGAAAACAAATTCGGAAGATCTGAACTTAGCAAAACCTCTCGAGAATAGTTGGGAAATTTGATTAATGTTAATGCGGAATATTGATTGAGGAAGCGAATCCCATATTATCAATTTCAAAACCCAGCATCTGATGCCGGGGTTGAGCTTAGTAAACCCCCCCATTCCAACCTTAAAACCTGACACCCTGCTAATGGTAGGGTGCTAGTTTATTGTTTAAATTAAAGTTATATCCCTGTTGTTTCATTATTTAAAATTTTTCTAGTTTGTTATATTAAATTTCAAAGCACAAGCCGGTACTTTTAGGAATTATGGCTTTGGAAAAAGCCTACCAACTAGTTTCTCATAGAGAGAAGGTTAAGGTGGTAACTCCCAACCAAATCCTAAACTATGACATTATTGCAAAAGCCCACAACTCCCCAACTTCTCTCACCCATTCAGATCGCCCAAAGCACCCCTTTCACCCGCCACAAATTAGTAAAGCAAGGCCAGGTGTCACCTTGTAGTTTGGAGCTGCTGCCAGGGGATTTGCTACTCCCATGCCCTCAGCAACCTTTTCTTGGCTCACCCACGTCCTAACGACCATGGTAAGTTGATCCAATAGCACAACCTTCCTCTCTTCCTTCAAAGTTAGATTTTTTCCTATTAACTATTTTAGCAAGGCTTATAATTCTTCCCAGTCTAAATTATAGCCAGAGGAGCTAAAATAAATGATCTTTGAAGTTTATTCCCAAGTATAGCCAAGCACTATAGTGAAGCAGATCTATACAGCCCCACTTATCAGAACCTCTGGTATAAAGGTTTGTCCAACTAAGAGTTTTCTTTTACTCCACATAATTGCATTCAATATCATTCAATATCCCCTTTCACTATCTTTTATTTGATCAAAGATCAACCCATTTCAGCTAGAATGTTTCCAAGATTGATATTTGTATGCTATTGATAATTTTAATATAATGTATGCATTTATAAACCTACCATTGCAAGGCTAACAATAGTCACTGAAAGAGGACCATCTCGCATTAGGTGAGTTTTATTAACATTGTATGTAATCTATGCACAGTAAACCCTGCTAAAACAGAACAAGATTGTTCGGGTATTTTTTCTTTTTTCACAGGTTTCTTGTTTAAATAACTCCTTCATTGTAATCCTATGTAAACATATTAATTTGTGCTTTGTTTTAAAGCATAACCTTTTATAAAACGGAAACCTGTGAAAAGGAAAAAATGCCTTTACGATTACATTCCGTTTTAGGCAAGTTTTACTGTACTTTACATTACAAGCTTAATTCTAAGGCACATTCTACTATTCTTTATGTGGTAAGGTATGTTTAGATCGGATTATATTATGAAGTTTAATGCTTTCGCGGCTCTGGGCAAACGTATGTCAGGCAGGAAAGAGCTTCAAGTCGAAAACCAGCGAACATACATGTACGCCTAGAGCTTGCCAGAAGCAGGATACATATATGCCAGAGCCATGAAAGGAATAAAATTCATTTTTGTGAGCAAAAAAATCTAATAAAAAACTTTGTATGTAATAGAAAGCATAATTTCGACGGTAGCAATTATTGATTTTTTCAAGATCTTTATTTAAATTATATTTGAAGATGATTTTATTAGAACCGTCAGCAAACGAAAATCCCCCGTCAAGCCCTGGAAAAGACTGACAAGTTCATCAATCACTAAATACTCATACTAATGAGTAAATAGTAAGCTTCCCTTTGCGAGACTCTCGTTTACTTCGTCATCCGGTTGGAGAGATTTAACTAAATTGTTGAATTTAGTAGTTAGATGTACTAAACATGTGATCCTGTAAAGTACAGTCATAGTCAAATATTAAGATCGCGTAACGCTTTTATTTTAAGGTAGAATTTGAAATAAGAATAAATTGTGGGGTTTTACTTAAGGCTTTTGTTGCATAGATTGATACGATAATCTCTGGTCTATAAAGATTAAATTGAGCTACCAATTCATTTGATTTGAGCAATTCGATTGGCTTATTTAAACTGGCGATTGAGGTGAGTGAGGTAATAGAAAAAAGAACGCTAAAATGGCGATAGTTATGATCGAAAGATAGCTGTGATGACTTCATTCTAGAAACTAGCTGGATTACTCAGCGTTGCTCACGTTTATAATTTACCAGATGATATTAATCAATTACTTTAATCTTTATATCGGTAGATAGTCGTTAATAAGCTTAATAAAAGAGTATACATATTTTAAAAAAATTACTTTTCTAAAAAGAAAAAAAAATAAATAAAAAATAAAATCAAACAAAAAAGACATACTAAAAAAGTAAAAAAATTCTTTGCCAAATAATTACTCTAATTTTTTATTCTTGTATGACTGCAAGAAAAGCAAGGTGTGTGCACTTATATATAATATACATGAAAGGTATGTATTGTACTTGGTTTGACCAACCATCTGGATATATTATTATTATAATATTTAATGTCATAAACTAACTAATAATTAGATAGCAGATTTGAATAGCTAGCATGCTTACCTTGGAACATGGATTACATTTTTATATGTAAAAGTCTAATGGATTGGGTTACTATTAATCAAATCCCTAAATCTCTACTGGAATATCTCTCAATGTCTTAAACTTATTGGCCATTGATGCTGTGGCCTCAATTATCTTATCACCTCTAATTTGTTTAGTATATTCATCTATGTTACCACATGTTGGCATAACCCTATTTTAATAGATTTTTATAATTATCAGGGCCATCCACCAGTAATTCAGCTATGTTTAGCAGATTACCTCTTTTCCAGGATATATTATGAGCTCTAGTTTTTGCTTCTTTGGGCTAATTCTGATGTTGCCATTTTAATCTACCAATTTTGGAGTCTGCTTGATAGATAGTGAAAGCACCAATGAGAATGCTGGTAGAATGGGTATCTGAAGAGGAATGTCAATTGCAAAAAGATCTTTTACTGTAGAAGCTGGAGGAGCCTATCAAAAAGATTACTTGAGAAAGCCTTAGAGCCACTAGCAGTACCAGATACTATAACATGCTCTATTTCTTGATTAATATAAAAGCCCTGTTATTAAAAATGAGGTTTTTGTATTGGTTTGGGTCAAGGATATTGTCATCAAACAGTACCCTTTGTTCAATGTGTAATTAACCTGTTTTTGTTAAAATCTGATGCCCCTGCACAAATTTCAACAGTATGTAAATTTATTTATAATGTATAAATTGTATTACAATGTGTTGTAGATATTATACAGTCATACTGTAAGTCTGGGGGAGCACCTCCTATACTTTGATTGTGAGGTATTCCAATTCTACACCAAAAAGGGTGCCAAAAGGTGGCTGTCCCCCTTGTAACCCAGGGCAATTTAGCCCATGTGGTGGACAAGAGGTGGTTGATGGTGTACCCCATCAATGTTGCCTCAACCTTCTATATAACTGTTGAATCTCAGCGATTCTGTATGTACCCACTAAAGGGTTTTTTGCACAGGGTTTTGACCAATGAACAATTTAGAATAGATGATATGACAATCACCCATTCCTCAATACACTTGTAAACAATCAATATATAATAAAATGGGTGCAATTTCCCCCAAACACATCTTTTTTATTCTAATATTTAAATCAGTGGATCTTTCTATAGTCTGCTCTCTCTTACTTCCTATCTTTTTTCTTTTCTACGCCCACTAAAAGCCTCCTCCTCCAGTTCCCTTGTTTCACTGATATCCCAGCAACCTCAATTGGTATTGACCCTTTCACTTAGTTTATTCGTTTTGCTGTAATCTCATTGGTTTTGACTTGTCATTCTTTAATTCTTTATTGCCCTGATTTGAGGCAATCCAATTTATCATTTGTCAAATGTCAACATTTCCCTATCACCTTATTTTGAAGGCAATCCAATATGGCCCATTATAACACATTATCGCCTCATTCAAAGGTGATCAATTACTTATAGATCTAAAACATCCTCAGTGGATTCTGTCCATTGAACCTTTGGTGGAATTCCTTTAATGATTCGCTTGATCATAATGGTGGCTTGTCATCCAGTCATATAGATTTGCAACAATTACCATGCAAGAGCTGCTCCAGTGGATTAGGGGGGTATGCCTGGAGGTGGCAGCAGTGAGAGGATGCCACCAGAAAGAGAGAGGTGAGCATCTACTCCCAGCAATATTTCAGGTTCCACCAAAGAGGTGGGAGGAGGTGAGCATGTCCCCCCAACAACAATTTTGGGCTCCACTGGAGAGGCAGAAAATCAGATGAATTGGGGGGTCCAACTCTGGTGGGGTCAAAGGTGGCAAATCTTTTGATACCCAATATAACTGGCCTTATGTGGGCTGGCCTTGGGCACAACCAATCGCCTGCCAAATGAAGCATCGTTGACCCACCTAGCAGAATCATGGTGGGACAAAAAATTTAGTGGCAAAATTTGGGCTGGAGTCAGATGGCCAGTTGAAGGTCAATTTGTCATTATATTAGTTGCTCAATCTCATTCCACCAAAATCAGGTGGGATTAAGATACCTCATCTATACATTTCCAAATATTCCTTAAGCATTATGGTACTTAGGATAACCATCACTCACTGGTATGGTTGTTAGTAGATTCTAAAAATTTTGTTTTCAATAAACAAATCCCCTTCCCAGTTAAATTTCCAGCTATAGAGTTTTTTGTACTTTCTGTCACTGCAGCTACCCAGAAACATGATTCCAGAGTTGCACAATGAATGAGCCCTAGTGGACTTTGTTACAACACTGCTGCCTACCTTCATCAAATGTGGTTATAAGCAAGTGGCCTGAAGGAGATATCCCTGCTTGCAGGCTCCTTCTAGCGTTGCAACATTCTGTTATATTGAAGATTATCTCTACCCGCTGGGCAAGTTTATGTGACCTCTCCATTTGCTTCACAACCAGTGGTACCTCCACACATCCTGGGCCCTCCGTGGCTCCTTAAGAGTTATCTCAGCGGAATCCGTTGTCACCCTGATAGCTATAATTTGGTTACCAGTTGGTATGGTGATTACTTTGGTCACTAGTCGCCAGCCCCTACTCACTTCTCTCCCCACCCACTACTAAGTCATTTTATGCAATGCCCCCAGCATTATGGGTTGCTTTCTGGGTTCTCATGCATCCCAACTGGCAGGACAGTCTCAATTCTACCTGCCATTTCTGTGACATAATTGACTGACCATTAGTGTCCACCATTTCCACCCTTCTGTTTGAAGTTGATGATGCAATGGTATCAATTTACCACATGGACTTACAGTAAGTGCTCAGTCTCATTCTATTTTGTGTATCCAGCTTGTATATTTGTTCAGTGCTCCCAAGGGGAAATGGGAGAGATCCTGACTGATTATTTCATCCTGAAGGTTCCAGTTCCTGTCTCATCCCACCCTCAGCTGAGGGGCGCGTCTTCCCCAACAGTAGAGATTGCTAATAAGATATTGGACGCCTTTGTCAAGCTGCAAGTTTAACTTTTTGGCTAACACTATGGCTTACACTTCCCTGATGAATGCACAACGCAGCGTGACATTGTGGACGCCATGGAAGGTGACGCTTGCCAGTGGGTTCACAGAATCATACACTCAGCCAACCAAGCAGGGGCTTTGACCCTGTTGTTACGCTAATGTCAGAAGTTGTGCAGGTGCCAATGGCGCGATCTGTTTCCCTGCTCCAGTTTTTCCCTTGGATACTAAAGCGTCTGATCTATATTCTCTTGTAGAAGCCTTCTGTGACCAGGGCCCTGGACTCAGGCTCCCATTGGATGTGGTCATGGCAATACTTTGCGCTGCTTTGAGCCACAGGTCTGCTACTCATGCTGCCTGGGACACCCAGGCGGGATCATTGAACTAGATGTGTGTCAGGATTCTACCAGTATTAAGGGGAATCCCTGAATAGGGATTATGAAACGCCTACAGGCAAATTCTGGATTGGGCTTCCCATTAACTTGGGTTAAGTCTAAGCCAAAGTATAGGGTTTAGCCCCAATAATATTTAATTGTAATTTTATTTGACACTAGCAACTAATGCCAAGGATGTTGAGCAATCAATAAGGTCATGGATGGGACCATCTAGTACTAAAAAAATAAGGTCATGGAGAAATTATATCTTGATGCCAGCCCCCAATCAAATAGCCCTTTCAGGATGCATCAGCGATTAATGCCAAGGATGTTCTCATTCCCTTTGTAATAGTATTATCTCAATCGGAAACCAATGCCAATATATCCCTTTTCCAAATCCTTCCCTTTCTGATCCCACTTTTAGCCTCAAGGTCATATAAATACCTTACAGCTTAATCTATTAAAACTACCATTTCACGCCTATCTTTTTTCCTATTTTAGCTAACCTTGGCCTATAAGGCCTCTTAACACACTGGGGGCTTTGGAGCCCTGATTTAGTAACAGGCCGGATAAGAGTTGCTCCCCTGTGTTTCATCAATGTACATGACGGCAGCCTCCAATGGTGCTATGCTCCATCAGGCATCACGCGGGGTAGGGGCTCTGGTAAACATTTTCCTAAAAAAAGTGTTATATGGGAGTTTTGGTCTGAGTTAAGCTTTCAGGTATAAGTTTTGTTGCTGGATGACATTGCAGTGTCCTTATGTCCCAGTGTCATGCCTGACCCTGCCATGGCGCAAGTGGGAGAGGTGGCTCCTGTGAGGGACCAGGCAGTTTGCAATACTCTGATTCACTTGTTGTTGGAATCCCAGTGCAATAACTTAGGGAAGGTACTCCCCATGGAGGGTAGCAATTCCTTGACCAATTCAGTTTTCCCATCCAATTCAATGATTAACACCCAGCTGTCAGAATCCTGTGTGGGCACCAATAAACTGATTTTTTTTTATTATATGATGCTGAAAATTTGGTTGGGTGTGCACAGGGTGTCAGTTGAGGCCCTGATAAATATGGGCATGGCGGGTAATTTATAAGTCTGAAACTGGTACCAGATCTTAACTTAGTCTTAAATGCAGGGGCGCCTGTGCTGGTTGTGTCATCCACTCCAATAGCTTTATATGGCACATGGAGGCTTATTACTTTTTTGGTACACAAGCTTTGTTTATGTGACTGGTTTACTGCAGTGCCAGATCTGCTCTTCCAAGTTATACTGGGGGAGGGGTAATGGCGTCAGAAGTAGTTGAGTATTTAATTGGACTCAAATATGCTGTCCTTTACAAACACCCAGTTAAGAGGTTAGTTTCCCTTATTGATACCCTTGCGATGGAACAGGGGTGCAGTTCCATCACGTTGCTCCTCTCTCTGGTGGGCCTTCTGCTGGATTTTCTACTAGAGTTAGCAGCATATCAGGATATTAACTGACTTAGAGAAGGCTAATCACCTTCTTCTGCACTCCAAATATGGCTTGTCTTTTCGCTTGAAAGTTGGTGTGATCAACATCAACTGTACATTGTACCCATACACTGAGCAGGAGGTCAAGGTGTTGTAAGTATGGGTAAATGATATGCTCAAGAAGAGGTGGGTGCTCAAGATTGTGTCCCAATTGCATTGCCTATAGTTATCACTCAAAAAGATGAAAATATGTTGTGCTCATGTGTCAACTATGGCATTTGAATACTATCACAGTTCAAGATCCCTTCTCCCTCTTTTCAAACGATGATCAGCCAGGTGATAGCAAAATATCTAGGTTTTTTAAAGCTCAACCTTGTGAAAAAATTGTCAAAAAATTTAAAATAATTGGATGATAAGCCTAAATTATTGTGGCAGATCATTGTTATCCACTAAAATTGAGTTTGGGTTATTCAATAATTCAAAATGATTCAAGATGAGTTGACGCTAAGTTATCTGACCTAAGCTTAAATATGGAATTCTGCCAGAACTTCCAATGATGATACAAGTATGATGCAAACCGGAGAATCTGAGTAGCTGAGCAGATGGGTCAGAAAGTGGCTGAAGAGATAAGCATAAAAGTAGGGAATGAAAGAAGGGAAGAGTTTGGTTTTAGTTATTAGCTATAGAGCATAAATGCGAGCTGAGATTCTGAAGGCTGAATGGTAGTAGATTTTGCCAAACAATAAAGATCATGGTTCTTGGAGCTCTTAGTCTCCATTTTATTAGTTTATTTTTTTTGTGGTTTGGTAATCATAATATTGCTCAATTGTTTATCAGTGGGTTTTAACTCCCGTGCAACCTTTCATAGATTGTATCCCAGTCTTCCAGATTTCCAACATGCATTCAATTAGGTCCAGGTGGCAGAAGGCTAGGAATGGCTTACAGCAATATGGACCAGAAGGGGCATATTCCAATTCTGCGTGATGCCCTTCAGCCTGAAGAATGCCCTGCCATGTTTCAGCAGATGATTGACAATGTGCTTGGTGACCTCAGGTTCACATGTGTGGTGACATACACTGATAATATCCTTGTTCATTCTCACACTCCTGAGAAGCATGAGAAGGACCTGAAGGCGGTGCTGTCCAAATTTTACAATGCAGAACTTTATGTAAAGCCATCTAAGTGTGAGTTCTTCTTAGAAGAGGTTACCTTTCTGTGTAATTTAGTCTTAAAAGATGGCTACAACATCCTCAGCAAGCTCAAGGCGAAACTTGAGTGGTCTACTCCTATGACTCAAAGTAAGGTCCTTGGCTCCATCTATTAAACTGGACAGGGTCATGCACCCCTTTAGGCCAAAAAGAAGTTAAACCCCAAGGTTTTCCCCTCACCCAAATCTTAGACCTAGGGCACACCCTGGATGATAGATGAGTGGCCGTCACCCCTCCCTTTTCCCCATACCTTTTCCACATCCACCCCTCAGCCCAAACTCATTCAAGTGTCTAAAACTGCAGATTTTTATTTTAAAAAATCTAAAACTTTGTGTGGATTTTAAAGATCACAAGAAGCTCGCCACCATGGTTAACATTGCCGGTCCCCAATAAGGCTCAACCAGAAATTAACCTGATTGGGGATAACTTACCTATTAAGACAAAAACAAGCAAAAAGTCAAAATGAAAAGGCCAAAAATGAGATCGAACCTGACACTCCATTTTGGACATAATAAGGCGAATAAAGAAATTCAGAATTGGGAAAATCAGGCCCAAGAATAGCTGGAACCATTGGCTGATACTGTTGAGGCAAAATTGGACTTAATACCATTAAATTAGCGAATTTGAATTCAGAATTTGTTCCCCACTATCATAACTCAGCTCAATAACCTTCCTTCCCCCATCTATCATAAAATCCAGCATCTTATCTTAGGTAAGGTTTGGTTATTGTTTTACTTTTTCTTAATAAGCCTATATGACTAAAAAGTTCTTATTATACTTATTTTTGTCCAAATTTATATGAAAATCCACAGTTTTGCACTTTTAAAAGTATACACCATTTAAGGGTTACACTTAATGGCCTCATTTAGAGAGAAACCCTTAGGTGCTAGTACAAATTTGACTGTTGTAAGCTGCAACATTCCAATGACAAGAGCCCCTTCTCAAATTCACTTACCCAATTCTGATGGTGAATAACTGAGTAGTCTGTGCCTAATGTTGTGGCTGCTAAAGCAGCAGCAGTCAGAGGCCATTGTTCTTTTGGAACGTAGACATCCTATCACTTAGAAGCAGTTGTGAAACTTCTTGGGAACCATCAATTTTCAAAGTAATTCTCCCCACCCTTTTACAACTGGATGCGCTGCTGAACCCCCCAACCAAGAAAAACATGTCATTCTGCTGGATGGATGAGTGTCAACAGGCGTTCAAGCAATCAAGAAGGGTTTTTGGTTCCCTCTGTCTTTAGACACATGAGCCTCACCAAGCATTTATTGCATCAGGTGACGCCTCATCTGCCGCTGTGGAGGCAGTACTGTTGCAGGTGCATGATGGGTTGGAATACCAGATTGCTTATTTTTCCACAAGTTTGCTTCTTCCAAGCATTCAAGGGCTACTTATGACAAGGTGCTGGCCACCATGGCGTGGTCTCTTACCCACTGGTGGTACCTTTTTCAGGGTGTGCAGCATGAGGTGACCATGTGAATATATCACCAGGTTTTCATGTATTTTCAAGAACCATATAAGTTGGAGCATTGTTAGGCATAGACGTATTATGACCTCAGTTGTTTTAATTTTGAATATGAGTTTGTGACATAAGCGTTGAATGCTCTCCAACCTTTTAGTTTCAACCCTGCATTGAGTCTGGCGGAGGCAGATGAGCACAAGTTAACAACAACGATTTCATCAGCTCAGATTTAAGCTTTTACTTTTCCTACATTTCAGTGGCAGATTAGGACCCAGAAGTGCCTTTGGTTTTAAGATTTTTGTGGGCCAGAAGGCTTGCTCAAAGGGGTTGGAACTTTTGGACCAACTGGTAATTATGATGCATAAGAAGTCTCACTATTCTTTGGTGGAAGAAAACATTCAGCGTTGGTCATTCCTGTGGGTGTCACCCCATCTCTGTGCTCGTTATTCAGGAACACCACTACCCCCACAGTGAAGCACCTGGGAAATAAAAAATGCCTGGATTTGGTTAAGTAGACATAACTATCTTGTAAGTCCTGGGGCCCAGCCCTTGTGCCTGGACAGGGACCAGCATCCCTTCAGAACCAAAAGGGGTCCAAAGCCCAGGCGGAACCCTGTCACAGTTAAGTGACTTGCTGCATGTGGTGGATAAGCGCAAGGTCACTGTCCTACCCCCAAGGATCCTCTACCTCTGCCTTTTACCCTCTCATCTACCACGGTAGAGTTGATGTAAGAAATTTTCAGGGAGATTGCCCATGCCAGGGGACACAGGCAGGCCCTGGGACACACCCCAACCCTAGCAATCTATGCCAAAATTTACAAAAAACAGGTCACAATGACCTTGAGGATGTATTGCTAATTCTGGGTTGGGGAGTTGGTCTGGACTGCCTGAAACAAAACTCAAATTGGATTTCTATATGCGCACATGAATGATTGTTGAGAATGCCAGAAAAATCGTCCAAACCATCTGGAATGGATTTGGTCAGGTTGGGATGCATGGCCAGCCTGACAAACATTCAGGTCCTGGATTGGCACTGTTGACTCGAATTGGCCAAAAAATTTGGATTTTTTTAAAATTTTTCTTTTCCAAATATTGTCAAGGCCTTGAACACCCCCTGACCACCCTTCCCCAAGTCAATTAAAGCCCACCGCTAAAACCAAGGGGCCAATCCCCTGTTACCTCTCCACAATCTTTTTCCCAATTAATATGACAACAGTACCTTTAAGGGGCCGTTGATAGTTCAATTTTGCTCACTCAACTAAGTTGCAGTAAATAAAGCTTTAGTTATTTCCAGGCCTGTTTGCAGACTCTGTTCATCAAATTTCTATAAAAATAAATTCAGCCTTTCAATATGGCAAAGTGCACTGCTGCCCAAGTTCTCATTATGATGATTGTCATCTGGGTTGTCTGGTAAGTTGACCCTGCCACCTGGCAGATGTCATGAATCTCTTGGAGCAGTTCACCCCAAATGTTGCATTCTTGCCTTATGGCATTGGTGTGCGCTTGCTTGCCATAAACCTGGCTTTTTTCCCTGCTTCTGGTTCTCCCAAAGTTTCTCTATGGGTGGGACAGCACTGGAGTGACTCCATTCTATTGTTGGTGGAGTCCAGCTACGCTCCCAGCCCTCCTACGCCAAAACTTGTTTTCCCAAAAGGTCTGGAGCACCCCTATTGAGGGTATTCAGCCCAAGCACTCTTTGCGAGCATAATTTGCATTCTATTTTTGTTGACAATCTTGCAACGGAATTAAAAACGCCCAGTTTTTGAGCTGGTAAACTCAATTTGTAAATTTGAAGGCCCGCAACCCATTGAACCATGAAGTGTTGTAATCTACCCTTACTCCCCCATCGTTGGGGTTGCCCCCATCTCAGCCATTTAGTTTTCTTGAGGGCCTTCAGTGCATTTCTGAACCTTTACTTTCCTCACTCCCACGCAGAACCCCACTCATTTGAGTCATTCAGACTGCTGTGCCCCTGGCATTCTGAGATCTCTACTGGGTGTTCATGAACCCTGATTGGAAGCCTGGTCTAATCTTTTCTCAGTCACATCTCTAACATAATGAACAACTGCTAGCCTTGGCCATCTCTGCACTCCTATCTGGCACTGGCAAAGTGCAGGCCTATGCCCTCATGATGAACTTGGACTCCCTCTGTGACCTGGTTTTCTATTGATGGTCCACTGCCTTGCTCATCTGAGCTTGTAAACAGACTTTAGCAGAATAGAACTCATACTACCACGCCCTGACCGTCAGTGTAACCCCTCAGTAATTATGTTAGTGATAGTGGTCCCTCAAATCCCTTTTGCAGAGGTGGCTAACCAAGTCCTGGGTGTCCTGGCGGAGCTTCAGTTGCGCTTCTCTGCTGACAGCGGGGAAACCCTGGCCCCTCTGACGCCCAACAGAGCGTAGCCCTCCTTGAAGCCCCAGAAAGGGATGCACGCTGCTGGGCAAGGAGGGTGCTCCACTCTGCGGCCAAGGCTGGCAACCCTAATTATCTGCTTGCACTAATTCATCAGTGGTTTAGGCCCCTGAGTCAAAACCTTCGCGCCTCCTCCGCCTCTTCACCTTGGGACAGGCAGCTGCAGACCTGCCCTCCCTTCTTGAAGCCTTTGCCATGCTGGAACCCTCTGTGTAAAAACCTTTGAGATCACTGTGTCTGACTTATGGGCCACCCTGGACGCATCCTCTGCTGCCCACCCATCCTAAGACCCTCTCTAAAGGTCCTTAATGGTAAATTTCTCTATAGCCCGCTCAATTGGGCCAGACCCTTCCTTGTACCCATGACAGCCATTGCTGCTATTACTGTGCCGCATGCTTCCCCTCCTCTGTTAACCAATGGCTTCAGACAAGGAAAGCTGCCCCCCAGTCTCGCAGTCCACTACACCCATGTTGGATCCACCTTGGACGTTCCCCCTCTGGGAAGCAACATCTGGCTGTGTCCCCTGTTTCTACATTTTCCCATGAAGGCACTAAAATGGGTTCCCAGTATCCTGAGACTGATTGTTCCACACCATTGTCTCCCTGACTGACCCTTTCTTATCCCCTAATGATGGGGGAGCAGGTGTACTCATGAACCGTCGCTTCACCATCTGGGGTGAGGAGGATATGACACTTTTACCTCTGGAGAATCCCAGCCATACAACTACCAATTTTCCACTCCTTATCATGGGCAATGCTTCCGCCTCTACTGCTCTCTCCCTTGCTCTTCCCAATAAGGAAGATCAGGACTACTTTCTGTTTCCAATTAATTTACGCTTAGAGTCAAGTGAAGTTATTATAAAAATCTTCCTTGATATGGGTGCGGCGGGAAACTTCATTGACCTCAGAGTAGCGCATTCCTTGGACTTGGTAATATAGGGAAGCTTTATCTATCCTAAGTGCCTCATATAAGCTACTGAAGTACCATAGCATTAGATGCCTTACACTTCTCCATTCGCAATTTTGGGTTTTGAGAACACTTTTTGGCAGTATAGGATGTCAAGAAAATGATATGACTGGACAATAAGCTATACATTCCAGTGGATTGTAAATTAGAGTCAAGATGAACCTTGAGATTGAGTGGAAAAGATATTGATGTAAAGGGAGTCAATTGTATTCTCAATAGTTCAGCAAATCGAAGGAAATCCACCAAAACCTTGAGATAGACAAAAACTCCTAAAGTGGAATAAATAGGAGATTACTAAGCAGAGGGTGGATTTAACTTAGAATACCAAGATAAGAGTTGAGTGGAAGGATGAGAGGGGGTGGTTTTTTAGTAGTCCGCAGAATATTATGTATATATATTTCAATAAAAGTGTCAATTGGGGCAATTGTTCCATATTTTATAATATCAGTTTTTATTAGGGTTCAGCAATCTGTTTATTGACTAATCAGTTGCCCAGTAGCTTATACCCTATGCAAAATAGCTCTGCAAATTTATCCTGTATCGCCAAAAAATCAAAAGTGGTGCTCACTACAGGAGGCCACTGGTCAACTGTAGCAAATCTGCACTAGGGCATCATGGCGAGCCCTCACTCATTACACCAAAACCTGATTAGATTTCTTGCTCAATATGCTGAGGAATCAAGGGTAGCATCCAACAAAGAGCCAGCACTTTTCATGGTGATGGAGCTAGTTGATGAGAATGCTATGATCAAATTGCAGTTAGGAACTTGTCCTGCATTGGTGGAGGATCAGCTGGGCAGTCTACAAATTTGACCCCTCAGAAGCTGCGGAGGATTATAGAAATGGCTTCTGCGGGGATACTGACTTTATGAAGATGAGGTGGGGGAGCATGATCTGAGTTTATTCTACTCCAATGGGACCAAGAAACCTGCTACACGTTGTATATGTCCTGACTTGATGCGACTACCATGGGGCTGTCTCACCAGCTCAGTACCCATGAAACTGAGAAATATCTGGTTGGTTACGTACAGCCATCAATCCACCAGCTACTGCAGTTCTGGCTTGCCACATCATTGAGATTGGGAACATCATGCAGTTTGTTCAAGCACAGCAGAACGATACTCGCCTTCTACTTGACCATCTTGATCACTGTTTCTTGGAGGTTCAGGGGGCGCTTTTGTTGGTGGACAACTGTGTTGTGGACATCCACCGTCACTTGGATGAATTGGTTCCCCAGTTGAATCAGGAGTTACCTCGAGTGATATGGGAACTGCTGGACTGGCGCAGCCTGTTGGCAGAATGGATTTTAAGATGTTACCATGATGGGAAGCAACAATGAGCGGCTTATGATGGACCTGGAGGAATTTGCTGAAGCAATTGAAGTGGCAATGGCCCATATTAGAGACAGGGTTACCCTGACTTAGCAGCAGATAACGGATCACGTTGACTCTGTGGCAGCCAAATTTAGTCAACTTTGCATTGAGCGGAATAACCAGTGGACAGCTGACCATATGACCAGCTTTTTTTGGCATCCTCAGGATATCATCAGCTGCTGGGTCAGATTACTCAATTGGAAAGTGTTAGTCAGGTGGATCAGAGTTGAGACATTACCCTTCCGTTCATCAAGATGGTGAAGTATGCTGATATGCAAGTGAGTTTTAATTACCTTCACTGGGCCAACGAAGAGCTGGTGAGATAATGAGCCACCCTTATTAATCAAGTAGATGAAGTAAATTAACAAGTGAGTGACACTGGATGGCAGAATGCAAGAATTCAGGGCACATTGGAGGATGTTATCTCACAGCTTCAGGCAATGGAGTGTAAACTAGACTCTGAGTGAGATACCGCTGAGAATTGCAAAGTCAGTACAACGCGCTTCAATTGAAGTTCAAGACAGCTGGTGTCAGTGCTATTAGGTCAAAGCTGAGTGAATAATTGATGAATATTTTGCTCAACAGCTTGGTAAAGGAGGAAAAGGTGCAGTCAGCGGTGAATTGGAAGAAGAATTCTATGGATCGGCCAATGAGTTTCCCTCAGGGGTCGCATCAGTCCCTCCTCATAATCTTACATCTTCCCAGTCCAATTTGGCGGATTTGCATCTATCTGTGTGACCCTATGCTAGTCCACAAGGAATGTTTCCCCCAGTCGTTTGGAGCCTATTTTGGCTGTTTCTTGCGCTCAGAGGCTGGAGCGAGGTGATTTTTGTTCAGATCAAGAAGTTACCACTTTAGTCATGATGGGAACATTCACGGATATTTTATTTAGTTCAATTTTACCGTGGAAGGGGAATTGGATCAGTGGAAGGTAAAATGTTGCTTTTTGCTTTGGACGTTGAGAGTGCCGACCATGTTACCTGTCACCTTCAAAATAGTTCCATATCTTATCAAGAGGTGAAGGAGACTGTGCTCCATTTGTTTGGGGGCACGGCTAAGATTTTGCAGCGCAAGGCCAACTTTCTGACCATACAGTTTCACAAGGACAATAACCTGGTGGAGTTTTAGAGCGATTCATGGCTGAAGCTCATGTGTTAATAGGAGCCAATTTTTTGGCCACTGAGGATTTAGGCATAGCTATGATGGCGGCAGTCAAACTACACCATGAACTGCATAATGCTATGTATCACATATTGGGTGAAGATGCGGGCTTCTCCAAATCATCAACACTTTACACCATCTTGATGCCACTTTCAGTGATATCAATGTGAAATGGAAGGCCCCAGATATTGCTGCAGCATACTCCTCAGGATATGGACAGCAACGACTAAGTGGAAATCCATTAGTTAATATTCGTCTACCTTATATGTCAGCAGATCATTTCCACCCTCCTTATGCTCAACCACCCCATCCCCGGCCTCGCTTCAATACTTTGGTAACCATTTGACCCAGCTCATCAGGTGCAAACTATAGACGGGAGCCATTTATGAATGCTTTCTTCTCATGTAAACAAAAAGGGCATCATGCGGTTAATTGACCAGGTAACCAGCAGGTGCATGCAGTGCCATCTGGTATGATTGAGCAGGGAAAAGCTCAAGCGGAGTAGAGATGGGACGCTCTACTTCTGCTAATTCAAATTTAATTGTCCCTAACGATTCCCAAGTCTCTTTGCATTGGGATCAGAACCCAGCCTGATGACTTATTGTACCAACAACTTCCAGCGGATAACTCAGCCTTCATATAAGAGAGCGACTATTCCCCTTAAGGCTCTGAGTTCCGCTGAGATGTGCAAAATGCGTATACATGGCAAATCCTGGAACAAAATAACAAAAGTGATGCTAGACCCTCAACGGACGTCACCTCCCTAATAGGGGTTAACATAGCTATTCCACTAGAGAAGATTACTCAGAAGTATCCTCATGTCAGTATGGGTATATCCTCTTTCCTTGGTAACAAAAAGCCCATGGACGTTCACACAATAAACACCAATCTTTCTCTTATTTGGAGTGTAACTGATGTGATGATTTTGTTCAGAACATAAAAAACCGAGCTATTATAGATACTGTTGCCCCAATTAATAAAATCTCCACTAAGCTTGTGGCTAAGCTTCCGCTGAAGCCTGACGTGAATCACAGAGTAGTGTATGAAACCGTGGGGGCACAAATCACTGTATCAGAAGGAGCTTACAGTGAGTTAACTTTGCGATTTAGTTTAGTTAGGGCATCTGCTCCAGCGGTGGTTCTTCCAAATATTAACTATAACATGTTGATCAATGCTGCATTAATGAGGCGATTTGGGGCCATGGTCAATATGGTGGAAGAAACCATTAGTAACTTGGGACAACAGATTCCCATTTACTTTACCTATAGCAGAATCCCAAAGGACCCATTCCACTCCAGTCAAATCAATTTAGTATATAGTGACAGGGTGATTCCTGTCCAATATCAGCAAATGAAGTGGAAGACCAGAGCCCTTCACAACCAGATCTATAAGTACAAATGTATTCCGCTATGAGCTGCGAGCACTTTGAGCATGTCTTCTGGGCATCAGGTTATAATAGGGACTGAGCCTAAAATAGACATCCCTGAAGGGATATACAGGGAAATTGTGGAACCCTACCAGCAATTATGTCTTGAACCCATGTGGCTCCGGGGCTACTGTTTCTAGGAAAGGGGAAATGAGGGTATTGCTAGCAAACCTATAGAAGGAGTCAATGACGATAAAAAAGCACCAAGTGGTGGCTTATTTACATTTGGCACCTATTGACGAGGTTAACCATATTCATGACTTTGGATTGTGGGAGGACCTTAGCCTACAATCAAATAAATCATTCAGCATAATGGCAGTGGTTCTATGGGAAGCTCTAACCAGATTTTCAGAGGAACAAAAAGATAGGGCGATAGCTTTATTTGAAAAATAATGAGATACTTTTGCCTCTGATGATCACGATTTGGGGTGCGCCTGAGGGGTGGTTCATCAGATAGATATGGGAGATCAGCCTACCATTTGATCATGGTCTATTTAGCACTTAAAGGCGATGAAAGAGGTTGTATCCAATGAAGTAGACAAATTGATTGAACAAGGGATGTTAGAGCCATCTAAGAGTCCTTGGGCATTGTCAGTGCTTATTGTAAAGAAAAATATGGCACAAACTGGGCGGTCATTGACTATTGAAAGCTCAATAACGTTACAAAGATAGATTCCTACTCCCTTCTGCAGATTGAAGGTGCGTTAGATTGACTTGGAGGGGCTAATTATTTTTATGCCATAGATTTGATATTGGGGTACTAGCAGATCAAATTGCCAGCGGTGGAAAGCGAGAAATGCACTATAATCACCTAGAAGGAGTTATTCCATCCTACACATATGCCATAGGGTTTGTGCAACGCCCCAGCTACGTTCCACCATGCTATGGATTCAACCTTGGGTGATATAAATCTGTCCTGCGCTTTAGTTTACCTTTATGATATCAATGTGCTCTTGCAAATGTTCACATAGCATCTTGACCACCTGTAACAAGTGTTCCTCTGACTCACTGATGCTAATATTAAGATCAAGCCTTGGAAGTGTCACTTTTTCAAAGAGCAACTGGAATACCTTGGGTTTGTGGTGGACTAAAAAGGGCTTAAACTGTCTGGCGAAGGTGGAAGCTATAAGTAAGATGACCTGGCCGAGTAATAACTGAGATATCCAAGTGTTTTTGGGGATGATCAGTTACTACCGGCGGTTCATTCCTAACTTTGGTTGTATTGAGGCACCGCTCTTTGAGTTTTTGAAGTAAAATGCTACTTTTGACTAGATGTAACGATGTCAAAATGCTTTTAATGTCTTGTGAACGCGCTGGCAAGTGCCCCATTTTGCAATACCACAACTATAAAAAACAATTCTTAGTACAAATGGATGCATCGCTTTCCATTGTAGGGGCAGTATTATCTCATAAGGATGATAGCGTAAAAAACCCTGTTATGTTTTGTAGCTAAAGCTTAAACTGTCATGAACGAAATTACACTGTGACTGAGCGGGAGTTCTTAGCAGTGATTTATGCATATAAACAATTTTTAGTATAACTCACGTGGTAAAATTCCAAGTAATAACGTATCATGCATCCTTGCGCTGGCTGCAAAATCCTTATGAACCTGAAGGACGGCTCACACAATGGGCGTTGAAGCTCCCAGCGTATGATTTTGAGATTATATACTGGCTGGGAGAAAAACATCAAAATGCATACTGTTTTTTCATGGCTACCAACTGTCACTATTATGGCGGATTTGGCTGAAATTATGTATGAGATGATGGTGGTGGGAAAATTCCACAATGAACCGCCACAAGTGATCAAAGTGCTAGATGGGCTTAAACAGGACACCTTCTTATGCTATGGGGAACTAAATAAGCGTATTAGGGACTGATGCTGAGCTTCCCTAAATCCTCTGATAGGCCAGCGATTACTATGGATGCACATTGGGCGGTAGGACACAGTGGGTTATGGAAAATGTTGGAGTTTTTACAATCCCACTACTATTGGGAGAGCGTGAATTATGATGTGCTGGATATGATAAGCTGTTACATCGATGAATCCCCCCCTCAGGTTGGGACCATCTAGTACTAAAAAATGGATATGATAAGCTGTTGTCATCTGTGCTAAGTGGAGAGACCATTCCACAAGAAGACCACATACCAGCTGGTTAACCCCAGTTCGCCTGGCATACCATTTCCCTTGATGTAGTGGACCTCTTCCAACTGGCGCAAACCTATCTAAGTACATAGTCATAGCAATTGATCACTGATGAGATGGGTGGAAGCCAGGACTATTAATGACTTGGGGGCGGTCACTACCACCAAGTTTATTATGGATTGCGTCATACAGCAACCTGGCTGTCTACAGTTCATCTTAATAGACAACGGAACCAATTTTACTTTGCATATCCTGCCCAAGTTGAATGAACTGATGGCAAGCCGCGAGGTCTCAACTACACCCTACCATCCTGAATCCAACGAAATGGTGGAATGGGTCAACGGAACATTGGTAAACATACCTCACAAGCTTGTGAAAGATTGACCCTCTGGATGGAGTACCCTCCTACCCACAGTTATCTTTGCATATAATATCAGTAGTTTTTGACCACCAGCAAGAGTTTTTTCAACTGCTATATGGCAGACATCCGGCCTTACTGCCCAGCTTTACTCTTGTATTGAGGACACTGGCAGCGTGGAATGACAGAGTTATTTAACCAATTCAATGGAGACGCTAATAAAACTACAAATAGAAGCATACTCTACCAGTTTGGCCAAGAAGATTTGTGATCAAGCAGCTGACAGATTAGCATAGCGGACTCCTTCAGTTTGCTGTAGGAGATCATGTTTCTTCCATGACCTCCATGGATTTGGGCGGGAGAACAACCTGGCTAACATTTGAATTGGACCATTTGAAATAATTAAGAAAACTGGTATTGATGCCTACACCATTAAGGAACCTGTGGTTGGTCAGATCATCACCCAAGTTCACACAAAGTTCCTTCGAGCATACAAGCAATAGAAGCTTAACATCCAGTCAAATGGGGGGGGTTAATGTCAAGAAAATGATCTTACTGGATGCTAAGCTATACATTCCGGTGGATTGTAAATTAGAGTCGAAGTGAACCTTGAGATTTAGTGGAAAATATATTGATGTAAAGGGAATCAATCATAATTTCAATAGTTCAGAAAATTGAAGGGATTGTGCCAAAAACTTGAGATTGAAAAAAACTTATAAAATGGAATAAATAGGAGATTACTAAGCAGAGTGTGGATTCAGCTTAGAATACCAAGGTAAGAATTAAGCGAAAAGATGATAAAAGAAGGTTTTTTTAGTAGTCCATAGATAAGTTATGCGCTTATTATTACAATAAAAGTGCTGATCAGGGCAATTACTCCATATCTTATAATATCATTTTTTATTGGAATTTAGCAATCTGCATATTGACCAATCCGTTGATCAGTGGCTTATACCCTGTGCAAATCAGCTTGGCGGATTTAACCCATATTGTTGAAAAATCAACCCAGGATCTACGTATCATGTGATTTTGGGAGTGGGCTGGTGGCATTTATAGCAGATTAGTATTAAAATGAAGAATAGCTCCCTTTTATATAAAAATCATAATCTTAGTGGAGAATTTACTCTGCCAAATACTATTTCCTTGGGTCCTTCACTTAGCTCAATCTCTACCCTTGACCCTACCCCAGAAAACCTCCCACCATTCTTCCTTTCCCTTCTCACGCCATACAAGGATGGTTTTGATATGTCTCTGGCGGCAAAAATTCCCCAGCATTTAGAATATACCTGTAATTTAGTTAGTGGTCGACCTTGTTAAAATTAACTGCTCCCTCTAACAATACACAGAGGAAGAGGACAAAGTCTTGGGAATTTGGCTCAATGACATTTTGGAGAAGGGTTAGCCTATCAAGAAAACTTCCCCCATCGTCTTAACCCTAGTTTTCAACAGGAATTCTAATGCTCCCTGTGCCCCTGTATCAACCAAAGTTACCTGGAAACATCATGGTCCCTGATCTCTACCCCTAACCTGGGAGCAATCTATTGCCCAGGCTATCATCAAGTCTCACATCTTCTCAAGGCTGGCCCTGGAAAGTGCTTCAATAAGGTGAGTGCGGCAAGGGGCAGGAGTGGCTCATGGTTATTCACATCAAACAAGGGATCTTCCAGTTTAGGGTGATGCCCTTTGATTTGAAGAAGACCTGGCCACCTTCTGGCACCTCATCAATGATGTGCTAGAGGATCTGCGTTTTTCAAGCGCCATCACATACATCAATGATAGCTTAATCCATTCCCCCACCCTGGAACAACATGCTAAAGACCTGGAAGCTGTGGTGGCGGCCCTCCACAATGTGGGACTCTGTGAAAACTTCCAAGTGCGATCATTTCGGGGAGAAGGTAACTTTTCTAGGCAATCTAGTCTTGAAGAAAGCTACGAGGTTTCCCCTGCAAGCTTGAGGCTATCCAGTCATGGCCCACCCCAACTACCAAAAAACTCCACAATTTTTTTGGCACATTAACCTTTTTGAAGAAGCTTTGCCTGGCCCATGCTCATCTGGCAGCACCCCTTCATCCACCCACAGCGAATAATGTTCCCTTCAAATGGTCCCACAGATGTCAACGGGCATTCTAGTCTATCAAAGAGGTCTTCTTGACCGCCCCAGTCCTCTGCTATATGGACATCTCTCTCCCCTTTGTAGCAGCCTGAGATGTCACCTCATTGGCATTAGGCATTGTGCTTCTATAAGACCACAAAGGAGTTGAACACTGTTGAGGATTCAACTACAATAAACAAAATTAATCAAGATTGAGATTCGATATCTTAGTCTAATGAGATTGTAAAATTCACGTCAGAGATATCTGATTATCAGATAGACTGATGATC
Source organism: Massospora cicadina (assembly GCA_022478985.1). Taxonomy (NCBI): domain Eukaryota; kingdom Fungi; phylum Entomophthoromycota; class Entomophthoromycetes; order Entomophthorales; family Entomophthoraceae; genus Massospora; species Massospora cicadina. The sequence goes on from JAKSZP010014736.1 coordinate 52,113, forward strand.
AACCCTTTGGAGTTATCAACCTCCTCTGAAGGATGATGGTAAGTTATCTGATGAGGCAAAGCATCATACCAGAAGGTTGATCTCATCTAAAAAGAATCTTATCAGATCTGACCATCAAAAGTATGGCATTAATAATCAGCAATATTGGTCATCTAATAGAAAAGATCTTACCTCAGGTGCATCCCGAAAGTCCTCACAAAGAACTATTAAATATTTTCCTATAAATATCCCTCATTTCTACCAAATATAGTACCTCTATTTTTGTCTCACATAGCTTAATTTTGGTCTATTCATAAGGATTCTGAATTTCCAATTGGAATCAATTAAAGCAATGGAACTAATAACTTCGTTGCACTTGTGTCTATCTTTGCTAGAGCCACGGAACTAATAATTTTGTAGCCTTCATAGCACCTGCTTATCATAATTTCTATCAAAATTCCAATACTGGTGCTCCCTGCCAGGTCTGTTTCTGAGGCTACCTGGTGAAGGCATACTTTCACAACGATGAATATATCTAGTGAAGAAATTCCCTCTTCTGAGAAATCAATGAGTATCACCCGATGGGTACACCCCAACAGGCAAGAGATGCCTTACACTAATATATCTAATCTGCAATTACAAGCTTCTATGGACATTGCCATTGAGGGCCCTGACCAAAATAAACATCAGATTCAAGCCGCTGACTTAAAAAATGGTCAAAGGCTTATTAAGGGGGGCTATCCAGCATGGTGCCCTTCCTAATTGAGACTAAGTGTCTAAAGTTGCTGATAATATGATGAACTTGTACAACAGAGCTGTGTTACAACATACCAAAGTTGGTTTGACTAGAACTGAGAAGCACTCAGGCATTACGTACATCCCGCTATTCATCATGTACTCCAGATTTTGGGGTTGCATCATCTCAAGATCAACGCCAGTTGACCCTGGCGCAAAAATTCATTCTCAGTTATCCTCATTTTATGAGATGGCTTTTAACTTTGGTCAGGATAATTGGGAAGCCATACTCAATAAAAAGAAATCAACAGTCTACATAACCAGTTGGTGAGAATTGATAATGGAGTTGTGGGGTACATCAGACAAGAAGTATCCCAACAGGTTAGTGATGTCACTAATCCTATTCTTCACCAAATCAATACCCTTGAGGATGAGATTATGAGACAACTGAGAAGATTATGGGCCCAACATGAGGAGCGCTTTATTGAGCTTGACGGGCTACTTCAACAACTTGTACAAATTGTGCATACTATCAGAGAAGGTGGATCTGGACTTGCTGGTCCTCCTGGACCTCCTGGACCACCTAGATCTCCTTCAGTAATCCAAGGACCTCCTGGTGAACGAGGTCCTCAAGGCCCTTCAGGTCAACAAGGCCCACTGGTGCCTGCATGTCGGAAAAGGTCACAAGGACCCCATTGACCTCCTGGTCCCCCTGGCTCCTCGCTTCCAATGCATGATTCAGAACCTTCAAGTCTTCTAGTATCAAGAGTACAGGCGTTAGAAACCCAAATCTGAGCCATTGCTCAAGGGTGTTTCTTATCCTTAGAAAGCTTTCTGACCAGCCCTGATTACTCTTTAACCAACTTATTGGATGGCGTTGATAATGCTCATCGTCTATGCAATGCTAACCAAAATATGAAAGAAACCCAGTTTGCAATGTTAAATGCTTCCATTAATGGTTAACTGCTAAATGTGGAGTACTTGAGAACGAGCAGGAGGAGATGATCATGGCAATTTCTCACTTAAATTAACCGCCTACAAATGATCTTCTTGCTCAATAGGTTCACAATTTACAGGAGGACCTCAATCATTTAAGGCAACTAATTGACCAACTTCCTCTCAAGCTCATATCCCAGAATCTGAACCCTCCAAAGCTGATCCAGTCATGGTATCAAGTGTACATGTTTCAAGAAATGAACCCACTACCTTCAAAACTACCTTTAAGGATAAGTTTGAGCTGGGTGAAGGTAGGATCCATTAATTTCTTTTTGTCTATGAGCGTGCAATGGACGGGGCAACGGATCAACAGAAAGTACAGCATATTACCTCTTGCCTAAGCTGGTTCACTCAAGAAATCATGGTTTCTCACCTGAAGGTTTGCAATATGTGGGCTCAAGTGAAGACCGCCCTTATTAAGGAATTTGGGAGTGATCAAATCCTATCTAATCAAAAGCAAGCCTTTATGAGTATCCAAATAAAATGAGGAGAGTCAATCCAAGATATTCCTAAGAGATTCTATCATGATGCCCAGACTCTCGCTACTTGTGTTTGTATTACTTTAGATGGTGCCATATTGGATGTAATAAGTGCATTTGCTTCTCGCACTCAGTTGCTACTACATTTAAAATCACTTAAAAGAAATTTCAGATTTATTCTCGACATCAAAGAAGTACTCATGGAGATTCCTAATGGTGTGGTACACCTGAACTTTACTAATAACCCTCGTTCTTATATCCATGTGATACCGCATAGACCCAAACCTAAACCAAAAAAGGAGCCGTTCACTTATTGTGGTCTCGTGGATCATGTGGAATCTCATTGTTGGAAAAAACGAGCGGAGGAGTCAGCATAGGGCATGAGGCTCCCTGTGCTGACCTACCTCCTATGCCTCAATCGAAACCTTTTAACACTTCCAAAGACTGTTATGTGATATCCGCTCCTGGTGAACTTGATATCCCCTGATGAATTAGCCAACAAAGATGCTATTTCTGCTTATGCTTCTGTTTTTTCTTCACTAATCCAATTCAATCAATTAGTACCTTGGTGTTCTCAATCCCAAACTTTGGCACTGATGTGCCCCAGGTGGAAGTCATTTTGCATAAGGTGAAAGTTTTGGTTATCATTGACATGGGATCGCCCATCAATGTGATCTCGTCCAGACTTATGAAAAAATCAAATTGGCGCCAGAATTAAATCATTCTAAAGACTATGGAACTGCTGGTTTTTCATACACTAAATCTATAGGAGCTTATTCTTCTCTTCCAATGATCTTTGAAAATAAAAAAATGCTCTTTGAAAAGAAGGTGATTTCAGCCCCTGAAGTAGCGTTGGACAACAACTGCTATGACTTACTCTTAGGAACCAAATTTCTCATTGATTTTGATGCAATAATCAGTCTTAAGGACAATTACCTTTCTTTAATTGGGTACCAAGTGCCTTTAATATTACAAGATGTTATTAATAGCAAAGGCAAACTCAAGCGACGCATTTGCTTATTGGTTTATACTACTTCTATCTCTCATCTTGAGTACCAAAGCTTGGGAACAAGGCTATACTTCCGCCTCCATCAGCTTGTGCCTTGGAGGGAATGCCTTTGTATTCTAACAATCCAATTACCATTCCTCCAAAAGCTCAGGTCATTTTTGATACTGGAGTACAAGTATTTTTACCCGCTGGTCATGTATTAAAGATTTTTGGTAACTGGAATCCCTCTCATTTGGAGGCTTTAACCTGCCCTGATATCCTTCATTCCGCTTATGATGGGACTGTTTTAATCTTACTAGCTAATCTCACTGCTTGACCTATGCGATTGAATCACAATAACCCCATCGCCTGTGCGCGGCCTACTCCTGTGATTGAAATTTTATCCATCTAAGGATGTGGAGATTTACGTGAATTTGGGCTGGAAGATCCCCCTATCATTGCTAGAATTGACATCAAATTTGGGGATTCACTCACTCCAGAACAACAGCATGAAGCCGAGGCTCTTATTGAAGAGTATGCGGATATAATTGCCAAAGGTCCTGGAGATTTTGGGCTTATGAAAGATGTGCAGCATCAGGTGAAAACTGGGGATACTCCCCCTGTTCAAACTCAGCCATATCGCAAATCTAAAGTTGAGGAGGCTCAGGTCTCAGTGAAATTTGAAACAACTCCTCGAAAAGGGGCTACTAACGCCTTCTAAGAGTCCATGGGCTTCTCCTATACTAATCATCTGGAAAAAGGATGGGGGTCATAGAGTGGTTATGGACTATCGTTGGCTTAATGCTGTTACCCAAAAGGATTCTTATCCTCTACCATGCATTGATGATTCATTGAGACTATTGTCTAGGTCACTATACTTCTCAGCTATGGACCTTGCAAGTGGTTATTGGCAAATTGACCTGGCTTCAGAAGACTGTCAAAAATGTGCTTTAATCTCTAGTGAGGTGTTATTTGAGCCCACTTATATGCCTCAGGGGCTTTGTAATGCCCCTGCTACTTCTCAACGAGCCATGGATAGCTTATTTGGGGATTTGAAACTTTTTTGCTTTGGTATACTTAGACGATGTTACTGTGTTCTCTCACACTTTTAACGAGCATTTGGCTCATTTAAAGGAAGTATTTGGTTGGATGCGTCATGCTTCACCTAAGCTAAAACCATCCAAGCGTGCTTTTTTAAGACTGAGATGGAATTATTAGGTCATAAAGTTAATTGTGATGGAATTTTACCCTTATCTAATAAGATACAAGCTATTTTGGGCATGCCTGTTCCTAAAAGCTTGCGCAATATTGAAGTGTTTTTAGGGATGGTTGGTTATTACCAACAATTCATCCCCCACTTTGCAGAGATCTCGGAGCCTTTAGTTTACCTATTGCACAAGGAAGTTCCTTTTGTATGGGAAGAATTGCAGCAGCAAGCTTTCGATCTTTTGTGCCAAGCCTTAGTTAGTGCACCAATCTTACCCTATCCTGATTTTCCAAACCTTTTATTTTATTTACCAATGCCAGTGATATTGCTATTGGAGCCATTCTTGCTCAACATGATACCAACCTGGTTGGTTACCCCATTGCGTACTATAGTAAAACCCTTTCTAAGTCAGAACGCAATTATAGTGTTACTGAGAGAGAATGCCTCAAAGTCTTGTCCACCATCAAGCATTTTCGCCCTTACCTCTATGGCAAACATTACAGTATCGTCACAGATCATACTTCCTTGAAATGGTTACAACAAATGAAGGATCCTGATGGTCACTTAGCTATATGGGCGTTAAAGCTCCAGAATAATGACTTTACAATTCAACATTGCACTGGAGCTATTCAACAAAATGCTGATGGACTTTCTCAATTGCCTATATTAACATTATTCTCTGCTGAGGAGGATCGCATCTATGACCTGATTGGTAGACCTGAGCTCTGGTACTGTGAATCTAAGGATGTTATAGTGAAGCTACAATCCTTAACTGAAAATATTCAGGTTAAAGAAGGTTTATTATACAAGATGTTGGGATTTAAGTGGTTGCCATTTATTTGGCACTCTGCGAGGACTGATACTATTATGGAGGCTCATCAAACTGTAGGGCATGGAGCTGTTGCTAAGACCTTACAGTATTTAAAAAATCATTTTTTACTAGGAAAGCATGCTGGAATCTGTACATGATGTGTTGGATACTTGTCTCACTTGCCAACAACAATGTGGTGGAAATCCGATGTACCAACACAAAATTGTGGGACCTTCAGAACATTTTTCTACTATGAGTATCAATGTGGTGGGCCCTCTCCCTACTGCCACTTATGGACATTAATATATTATATTAGCTATTGACCATTTTACCAAAATGAATTAAAGCTATCTCAGTTTCCATGGTCACCACTAAGGCTACTGCATCCATTCTTTTTAGGCAAGTTTTCACCAGGAATGGTAGCCCAAAAGCCCTGATGTTAGATAATGGGACCAACTTCATTTCTCAGGTGATATCCCAGATTACTAAATTAATGGGTACCTATTGTCATTTACATCCACTTATAATCCTTCTACTAATGATGCGGTCAAATGAGCAAATGGTACCCTTGTAGCCATTATTCAAAAGATGGCTTCCAATGACCCTAGAAGATGTAATCTATATTTTCCTAAAGCGATGTTAGCTTGTAGGGTTAGCTATCTTTGTATAATTGGAATGTCTCCTTTTAAGGCTCTATATGGTCAGGATCCTATTCTACCCTCAAGTATACAACCTATACTTGAGGAGGCTTCCCCGCAAACTACTGATTTAGCTATGAGGAGACTAGCTGATGAAATAATCTGAGTACAAGCTTTATCTTTGAGTTCCCTTGCTGCTACTACCTTAAAAGAGGGAACAAGAACCAACGCTAGTAGACCTACGCTACCAGAATATCAAGTTGGGGATCTTGTACTCTTCTATCATCATAGACTGGGAGGAAGGATTCACAAACTTGACACCTTATGGGCTGGTCCTAACCGTATTATTTATCATGGGGGTATTGAATAATCCATTGAAGCTATTGATACTGGTACTGTTATCAATAGAGTTCATAGTAGGCTCTTATAAAGTATGTTCCACCTAGGCAAGATCTTGAGGGGGGCATTGTTGGGGATTCATTTATGATGACTGAAATTACTCAAGATCGAGATTTGATATCTCAGTCTAATGAGATTGTAAAATTCACGTCAGAGATATCTGATTCTCAGATAGACCAATGATCAACCCTTCGGAGTTATCAACCTCCTCTGAAGGATGATGCTAAGCTATCTGATGAGGCAAAGCATCATAACAGAAGGTTGATCTCATCTAAAAAAAATCTTATCAGATCTGACCATCAAAAGTATGGCATTAATAATCAGCAATATTGGTCATCTAACAAGAAAGATCTTACCTCAGATGCATCTCAAAAGTCCTCATGAAGAACTACTAAATCTACCCCTATAAATATCCCTCATTTCTACCAAATATAGTACCTCTATTTTTGTCTCTCATAGATTAATTTTGGTCTATTCATACATGATTCTGTATTCCCAATTGGAATCAATTAAAGCAATGGAACTAATAACTTCGTTGCACTTGTGTCTATCTTTGCTAGAGCCACGGAACTAATTTTGTAGCCTTCATAGCACCTGCTTATCATAATTTCTATCAAAATTCCAATAAACACCCTGTGGCCTATTTCTCCCGCAAATTTACATCAACTTAGCAGACTTGGACCATCTACGACAAGGAGTTGGCAGCAGTGGCTTGGTCACTCACTCACTGGCAGTACCTCCTGCAGGGCGCCCATCATATAGTTATTATTTGAATGGATCACAAGGCCCTGCTCTATTACTGCAAACCCAAAAGGCTGGGGCATCATCAAATCTGCACCTATCAGGATCTCTGTGGTTTCACTTTAAATAAAAATTCATCAAGGGCCCCCTAAATGTCTTACCAGAAATTCTAAGTCAAAACCCCTCCCTATCACTTGATGGTGGTGAGAACCTCTCAGAGCTCACCACTGTAGTACCCTGTTAAAATTTATATGGTTCTTGATTATTCTCAGCTAATAACCCCTAAATTAATTAAATGCAAAGGTTCAATGTTGTGCAATTCTACATGTTGTATGATAGTAAGATGTATTCATTTAATAATAATATGGATACTATTATCTATAGTTGAAAAAAATATTAGTATTGGGTCCAACGCTTGACCAGTATTTCCCCTAAAAATACTTAGGATGTCCTAAATAGGAAAATTCTCCTTATACTGCCTAACTTGATCCACACTTAGATCCTCGTTTATGGCTTCTCTCTGGTGACACACAGTCAGCAGTAATACCCAATTCAGTTCAGCTTTTCTTCTCTGTATCCACGCTCAGATCCTTACTCTTTATCCTAAAGAGTCTCTTAATTAAAGCACACAGAAGTAATTTCCTTGAGAAAGAATATAACTTTTAGAAATCTAGTAAAGTATATCTTGTAAAAATTATCTTCTGGTAAAAGGTTCTTTTTATTAAGTGAATTCTTAGGAGAATCTATAGTGGAATTTGGCTCCCAACCCTCAGTTGGCACCTCATCGACAAAATGGCAGCCGTTGCTGTTGAATTACCTATCATTGTTTCATCAACGATTGTCTTCCCCATCCTGTCTAGGATTCTGTCGTTGGACATACCCAAGACCTAAAATGGAAAGAGTCAGAAAACTTGTCCTTAACATTTTCCTCTTGATCCCAGCAAACCACCATATTTGGCAAGTGACCTGCTTAGGTAATGGGACTTGTTACCCATTAAGGCAAGTCGCAAACCAACTGATCAATTTGATAGTTGCAGGCTGCATCACTCGCTATGCAACTTGATCATTAAATTTCCAATCAGTTGGTGATGAAACCTGACCAATCCCAATTGGTACATCTGATAGTTAATCATCAATTAACTATTAAATGCCCCTATTTCATTGGCAACTCTGCCCAACGAGATCTTAAGCATTCACCCAGATTAATCCCTGATGGATCTGACCCAGGCGAGTTGCCTAAAATCCCTTGAACATTGTTACCCCAAAAATCAAGGTCAACCAATATCCAAATCACTTTACTAAAAGAAATTACCCCTAGCAACCCCTGGTAATCTAGTCAGCTGGGAATATGGGAAAAAATCCCAACACATACTTCCTCTTGCCTAGATTTCCAGCAATAAAAGGATTGGGACAGGAGAACACCGCTTTGGACACTTGGTCAATACTTCTTTTGTTTAAGTGGAGTATAATCAATCAGTACTCAACGCTTCTTGGGACAACCTTTGGCATGCAGCTCTCTTCCTCTTCCTCCTTACTACCACCTACTCAGGACGTTGTTTCCATGGCCTTCTGTCATGCCAGGCTGATTGATTTACTCATGAGGATAAAACCCTAGGATCCAGATTCCTGCTGTCTGGGCATATGACCCACTGTCATATTCAGGTATATTGGCCCAGCGTACTCAATTTCCTGATTTTCTCCTCATCCTTGACAGGAGATTCTTGCCATTGATGTTCATTTTGTGGCACAATTAAGAATGCTCATTTATATTGACCTTGTTATTTTCTCATAATAAACTCTTGTATCATATCATTCTTAATTCTTCTCTAGAGCTTATCCCAGTAATTTTGAGATTAATTTCTCCAAAATTAGACCTTAATTGATTCAGAGTGCATAATGTTGACTATCATATAAGTCCGACATCCCCCTCTAATCCAACTCATATGTCAAATATGGAGTCTCAGTACCAACAACTTCTTAGTAGCATGTATGATAAAGACCTTTGGCTCTTTCAGCTGATGAGTCAATCTGCACACTAGTACCTCTTCTATGGTCCTTCCAGGACTCATACTTATAGTCAAGTACACATGGCTAGTCCTTCCATGGAATTATGAGAAACAGTAACAACCCCAACAAAACGGTTAACAATTGTCTCAAATGACTCATGACCAATCCTTCCTCTGTCATCAATTCCAAAGTTAGATTTTGAGACTCTCCTGGATTCAGCTCCATTTGCAGATTCTCCTACCATGATCATTGAACCTCCTGAAGAAATGCCTCCACTATCAATTGATCTTTCCTCACTGGATCAGACTTGCTACTGGAGTTCCTTTTCTGATTCAATCAATATTACAAGCCAGCTGTTTTGGCCACCAAACTAGCCATTGGAAACAGCAAACATTAAAAATTACCCTATGCAGAAAAAAAGGACCAAGTAACTGAGGCTTTGTCCATAGCTCTGAACTCCTCCAATCTCAAAAACATCCTAAATTGAGATGTTGCAGCCTATGCTCTTCGTTTTGCCAGCCAAGTTCTTCAAAGTTGGGCCATGAATCTTCCAGACTCTCCTGGCTTTCATCATTCATTCCGCTTCAGCTTCCAAGAAGCCTGTAGTCATCATCTGCAGGATGCCGTTCACTCCCTGCATGACTATTTATTTCTGACATGTCCCATCAGCATCTTCCACTGATAGCTTTAAGAGGGGGCATGATTTTGTAACCCCTGCCTAGTATCCCTTGCTCAATGTTGGTCCATATTTCCAGTGCTCTTGACAAAGCCTGACAGAAAGTGCTCAAGACCAATATTCTGGCTATGGTGCCATATTGAGATTACTCAGGTTTATTTGCCAACTGCTTCATCTTGTTCTGTTGCTTCCCTCACTGCTCTGGATATCGCATTTGCCATGTTCCAACATTTCCATTTCTCTTACCTTAGTCACTTTCTTTCAGGGATCAGCATCCGCTCAACAAACTTGGTTTCAAGGAGGTCTAGCCCTCACTAGCATCCAATCTCACATAGATTTCAATGGGTTGTTTATTTTATTGTGATCCATCCTCCCTCTTCAAGAGGATATATAGGAGGAATCATCCCTGAGTCAAGGATAACCAATAAAAAAATAAAAAGTACTAAAATAGATCTTTTTTCATTGCGTTTTAAATTTTTTATAATATTTTTATCAATCTTTCATTTCTTCTTCTTTTTTATATGAGATTTGACTTTTTTCAAGTTTGGCGGTCCATCTTTTTATTTTATTCTCTCAAACTGGTTCCTAGGTATACTCAGACCTACCTTTTTTCATGGTTCAGAGGTCTTACTTCTTTAAGAGTTAACCATCTAGTTTGGTTCAGTGGTACTTTTTTTGGACTTAACCAAATCATTAGGACATAACCAACTTAATGGTTCATTGGTCCTTTGGGAACTCTTTTTTCATCATTTTTATATTAAACCATTGCTTTAATTACTTAGCATGGACTCAATCTACTATCCTTTCATCCAAGAGGTTCTTGATGGAGTAGGCGTCCATTGCCATCTTGACAATAATATCAAATGGACCCGTGCACAACACATCCAACTTGTTCCTTCTCCCAAAATCATGCATATCACAATAGGTGACTCTTTCGCTTATTTGATATTCTGATAAGGCTGGTTGGTTCTTATCATCTGCCATTTTCGCTCAAATTCTTTTTTTCAAAGGCATATTAAATGCTTGCAATTGCATTTTGATCAGGATGTTCATTAATTGATTCAGGTACTGCTCAGCACTCTTCCCCAATGTTGGTTCCACCACCAAATATAAAATTGGGGGCAGCGCGGCCTTCCTTCCATATAGCAACTCAAGCGATGTTTTTCCCATCGCCATATGATGACTTATATTGTAGGTGAACTTCACTAAACTAAGGTACATTCACCACGCAGAAGTCCTTACTGCGACCAGCTTCCTCAGCGTCATGGCCAGCATCCCATTGACTTGTTCTACCAGTCTGTTTATCTATGACCAGTAGGGTACAGACACAACTACTTAGAACCCCATTATTTTATTTGAATTTTGGATTGCATGAGATGTGAAATTTGTTCCATTGTTGCTTATCAGGACCTTCAGGAATCCATGTCAGTATACTAATTGATCTAGGATAAACTTTGCAGTGCTGGTAGAATCTACTTTTGACAGGGCCTTTGTCTTGACCCATCACGTCAGATGTTTGACCACAACTATAATTTACTTGACTCCCCCTGTGCTCATCAGTGGTCCCATCACATTGATGGACACTGTTTGCCAAGAAAATCCAGGATGTACCAGTCAGTATCCAGTCATATTCTTATGCAGCTTATGCAACTGGCACTCCACACAGCAAGCCAGATAGTCCGCAACATTGTAGTTGATGGACTCCTAGTAGTATTACTGGCAAATATGATTAGTCTTTTTCTCAGGCCTCCATGCCTGACAACCTTATGAGCGGCTTAAATGATAGCCACTTGTTCTGATGGCTTTGGGAATATTAATCACTTCCCATTAATTATCTTAAAAACTTGTCCATCCATGGTGTTGGGATTTTTGCCCATATTTCCAGCCTTCTAGATTACCAGGAATCGCTAGGGGAAAATCCCCTAAGGCGAAGTGAATTGGAAATCAGTTGGCCTGAGTTTCAGAGAAACTACGTTTGGAAGATTTTTTGGATATTAGCCTGGTCGTATCTGTTAGGGATTGATATGGACATATACTTAAGATCTCTTAGGGCGGAGTTGCTGATGAAATAGGGGCATCTGATAGTGATTAACTATCAGGTGTACTGATTAGGATCGGTAAGGTTTCATCACCAACTGATTAGGAATGAATAGCAAGTTGTGAGGCGAGTGATGCCGCCTGCAACTAGCGAATCAATTGGTTGGTGCGTGACCTTCCTTAATGGGTAATAATTCCCATTACCTAAGCAGATTGCTAGCCAAATATGGCTGGTTTGCTTGGATTGAGAGGAAAACGTTAGGGAAAAATTTTCCAACTCTTTCCATTTAGGTCTCAAGGATGTCTAACGATGGAATCCTAGCCAGGATGAGGAAGACCATTGCTGCTGAGATGAGGATGGGTAATTCAATGGCAATTGCTGCCGTTTCATTGAAGAGGTGTCAACCAAGGGTTAGATGACTGAATCCTCACTATAAATTCCCTAGGATTCACTAAAATAAAAAAAAGCATCTAGTAGTAAACAGTATTTACAAGAACAGATAAGAAGTTCAATAGTTGTTTTATCCAGTATATAGTTTAAGGAGTAAACTATCATCAGCTTTCCATTGTAATATTCTTCTCAAGGATATTATTGCTGTATGCAATAATTGGGCTACTCTTAGAAAAATAGTAAAGATCTGAGTGGGGATCTAGAGAAGAAGAAGACACAATTGGGGATTACTGCCAGCTGTGTGTTGGACCAAAGAGACTGTCACCAAGGAATCTCGCCAAGATCAGGTTGGACAGAATGAGGGAAATAATTCCTAATATTACAACATCTTAAGTATTTAATCAGGAATACTGGCTGAGCGTTGGGTCAAAATATAAGAATTCATACTCAACTATGGATAATAGTCGTCATACTATTATTGATCAATAATCTATTATACTATACAATGTGATGAAGTGCACAAGAAAACTGAACTTGTGCAGTAAAAAGATTACTAGGGCTGCTTGCCAATAAGAGCCTAACAAGTAAATTTTTACAAGTTGGTGCTCACTACAGGGGTTATTGAGCTAAAGAATTTATAAGAATGTCATACAAAGATGAGTTACGCAAACTGTAAACTGAGTTAGCCACTGTAAACCAGAATGCCCTAAACTCAGTGGACCATTGGGAATTCATGGCCTTGGAAGAATGAGTCGCCAAGGTGGAGGAAGGGATAGATAATGTTGCAAGCTTCAGGAACGAGTTACTTAGGAAAAGTAACTTCGTTGAAGAAGAAAGAAGGGGACCTTGTTTGAGAGGTCTTATACCTGAAAATGAAGCGGGAAGCAGATCACGTTCATTTGAGAAATTTCAGCGTAGATATAGAGTGACTGATAAAACAGGTGGAGGAACTTAAAACTCACAAATGTGGTTGTGAGCCCAATACAGCAAGTGATTCTGAAGAAAGAAGTCCTCGCGCAATACTTGAAAATTAAAGACCTCAATGAACATGTCACTTGCTTTTGCTGCCATTTCAGAGATGATGCCTGAAGTCGCTCCTCAAGTTAGCTGAGTGGCCAAACTGAGAGAATCAGTAAGAGATAACTCGGAGGAATTTAAGGCAACGCCAAAATTTCCAGCTTTCCATCAGGATAATGCCCCAGCGTTTTTATGACTGTTCAACATGACCATGTATGGCTATGGGGATCACCAAAAGGCGTTGACGGTCATGAATTGCCTAGACACCAAATTTATGAACTTAGTGTTACCTCATCTGGAGGGTGACAGCTGGTCATATGCTGAGGCAAAGGCAGCCATCATGAAAGAGTTCAAAGTCTGACGCGCATGTCAAAGTGTAAACATGAATTTATGGGAATTCAGTTCCATAAAAATGAGTCTTAGCTAGCTTCGCGGATCAGTTTTACCAGGAGTCACAGATACTGGTTGGAGCAAAAGTAACAGATGACTTTGATGCCAAAATCTCCCTGCAAGCGACCCTCTGGCCCTATCAAAATTTGCATTGCATAACGTCTTCTGTGTTAGTTACAGATGTAACTACCTTGCAAATGGTAGATAATTTAAAAGATTTTAAATGCAACACTTGATGCCCCAGGTAGCTGAAATCCAATCCAGTATGTAATCCAAATCACTTGAATGTAAACAAAGGAGCTAAAGAGATGACAAACAAACCATGCTGGGAAATAAGCATGAAGAATTCAGACAGTTGAATAAGAAGGAAAAGGTCTTTCACTAATGTGGTGGGAAAGGACATTTCGCCATACACTGTAAGGAGCTGAAGGATCAGATTAACGTGGTCCAGGCGAAAGAGTCAGCAGCCATCTAGAAATTGGGAAAAGGGCCAGCAGCCTAGATGGGGAACAGTCAAGAGCTGCGGAGAAGCCTGTTCCTCCTGACATTATGATTGAAAAAATTGATGTCAGCGATTTGTTTGTAGATGATGAGCAGGATCAGCTGTATCAAGTGGTCAATTTGGATGTAAATGCTGTTACCAGAGCCGGGGTGAAGAGAATTGACCCCAAGACAATAAAGGAATTTGTCTGGCCGTACACCCAACAACTGGCGGACAAGATTCAAACCACCAAGAATCCTAAAGAATTATCTGAAATCTGATTAGATTAGGCCAAATTGTTGATCCCCCTCAGCGTGATAAAGGAATCATTTCCTGATTTATTGGTGCAAATTATTCACACCCTCAAATCAGCTAATAACGCTGCTATTCACTAAGTAAATACTATATTGCAATACTTTGAGTGTACATATATAGGCATATAAGTGAATCAAGTGTGGGTGAGGGCGATTGTTGACAGCAGAGCGCCCATCAATATAGTCTCAACCAAGCTGGTAAAGAGGATGAAGATCTCTCTTGACTTGGAACATATGAATGAATACAGGACAGCTGGGCCGAACACCACCGTCTCCTGTGGAGCTTATAGCGCGTTGCCACTATAATTTGGGTCATTGGTGGTATCTGCGCCAGCAATAGTTTTGGTGAACCAAAACTATGATATCCTGATTAGAATAGAGTTTCTGCGCAAATACAGAGTTAAATGTAACTTTGAGGATAATACTTTGACCATATTGGGTCAGACGTTATCATTGGTATATCAGAAGGATGATGAAGCTCCGCTGAATTGGAGAAACTTCATCAATCTAATATACAATGATGGCATTATCCCAATTTGGTACCAATTAGTTGGTAGGAAGTGACGCGAAATGCTGGCAGAAATCCTAGAGATTTGGGGAAGTCCACTGAGGATCAGGAATGAGAGAATCATACCGCAAGGATAGCAGATGATAGTCAACGCAGGGTTGATATTGGAGATACCTGAGCTGTTGTATAGGGAGGCTGGAAGCCCCTGGAAGAAGTCCAGAGTGGAGCTTTGGGTGGCTCCTGGGATACTAATGCTGGGCCATGGAGAAATTTGAGTTCTCCTGGCAAATTTAAGTGAAAACCAATGAAGATCAAGAGGAATCAGATCATCACACTTGTTCATCTGATCCCAATGGCCAAATCTGAGGATATTCCACAATTTTAGGACTCTCAATGAGATGGGATTACCAGCCAGGTAACCAAAAGCATCAACCTATTGGTTGATCAAGAGCAACTCGCTGATCTGTTGGAAGGCCAGCAAGAGGAGGTGCTCAAACTATTCAAAAAGTATTGGGAAGTGTTCTCTCAGAACGGCCATGATTTGGGATGCTCTAGGGAGGTGATCCACAAGGTTGACACTGGGGAAAATTTTCCAATCAGTATGATACTGATCCGATGATCTAAAGCTGCTGAAGCGGTAGTGGAGGATGAAATCAGCAAACTAGCGAAGCATGGGCTTCTAGTTCCATCGTAAAGTCCCTGGCAAGTCTGATTCTGATTGTGAAGAAAAGGATGGCTTCAACCGGGTAGTAATTGACTACCAGTTGATGAATAAAATTATGAAGAAGGATTTGTATCCCCTACCAAGGATTGATGATGCGCTAGATCAATTAGGAGAAGCAAAGTATTTCTCCACAATGGATCTGATCTTGGGTTATTGGCAGATCGACTTGCCAGAGGAAGACCAGGAAAAATGCGTGATTATTACCGTGCAGGGGCTATATCAACCAACGAGGATGCCCCAGATCTCTATGTAATGCGCCTGCAACGTTTCAGAGGACCATGGATGCAATAATGAGCGACTTAAAGTGGTCATGTATCCTGGTATACCTGGACGATATAAACGTGTTAAGTAGGACGTTTACTGATCACCTACACCACTTGGAAGAAGAATTCAAGTGACTGTCTGCGGCTAACCTGAAGATTAAGCCAAGGAAGTGTCACTTCAACAAAAAGAGTTTGAACTTCTGGGATTCGTGATCAACTCTAGTGGATTGTAGCCAAAAGCCCAGAAGATAGAAGCCCTAGAACGGATGGCTGTGCTGAAGATTGTCAAAGACATCCAAGTGTTCCTTGGGATGGTCAGATACTACAGAAGATTTATTCAGGACTTCGCCCGAATAGCCAAGCCATTATTCCATTTATTGAAGGATCCAAAAAAAATTGTATGGAATGAAGAAGCGCAGGAATCCTTTGATGAGCTACGCTGGTACCTAATAGATAATCTGATTCTGAAATATCTGAATTTTGATCGGGAGTTTATTATTCAAACTGATGCTTTGTTGATTGCGATTGGCGCTGTATTAAGCCAAGTAGACAAACTTGGAGATGAACATCCGGTGGCATATGTGAGCTGGACACTCTCAGCCACTTAGAGGAACTACACAGTGACTGAGCATGAATGCCTTGCAGTCATTTATGCATGTAAGCAGTTTTGGGTGTACATCCATGGAACGCACTTTAAAATGGTGAAAGACCACTCTTTGTTGCGTTGTCTTCACAATTTGAAAGAGCCAGAAGGACGACTGGCCCAATGGGCACTTAAGCTCCAGGATTATGATTATGAGATTACCCACTGAGTGGGGGCTTCTCACAAGAATGTGAATGGTTTATCACAGTTACCAATGGTCCAGATGGTTACCAGCAGGCGGATGAGCTATTCCAGAGAATGGTCATTGGAGAAATCAGGAACGAGCCCCAAGAAATCCAAGGTGCACTTCAGAAAGTGATGGAAAACACTGAGACTATGGATGGACAAGTATTTAAGACAAATTAATGGGAAGCAGTTATTATTCCTGAAGCCACCGGAAAGAGCAGCTATAGTGCAAGCAGCTCACAAGGTTGTTTGGCATGGAGGTCTGAGGAAAACTACTGATCATATTCGTCAGTACTACTACCGGGATCCATAAACTACAATTTCACGGATTATCTAGCCTGTTTCATGGAGTGCCAGCTGCACAAACCACATAAGAATACAACTGGATACTGACTGGTCCGCCCTGGTTTTTCCTGGCACACGGTGTCCATTGATGTGATGGGACTGCTGATGAGCACAAGGGGAGTCAAGTACATTATAGTTGTCATTGATCATCTGACAAGATGGGTCGAGATGAAGGCCCTAATGAAAGTAGACGCTACCAGAACCGTGAGGTTCATCTTGGATCAAGTAGTATATTGACATGGATGTCCACAGGTCCTGCTTAGCAATAATGGGACCAACTTAACGTTTCATGTGATCCAGAGATTGAATGAGATAATGGGGATCAGAGAAGTCATGTCAGTACCCTACCATCTGGAGATGAATGGACTGGTAGAACAGGTGAATGGAATGCTGGCTATTATGCTACGGAAGCTGGTTGCAGGAAGAACTTTTACATAGGGAATGTACCTGAGTTTTGTGACGTTTTTCTACAATATTAGTCATCATATGGTGATGGGAAAATTGCCATTTTAGTTGTTGTACGGAAGAAAGGCCACGTTGCCACTGATTTTATATTTGGTGGTGGAACCAACGTCAGGGATGAGTGCTAAACAGTACTTGAACTGACTGACAAATTTCCTGATTGATATGCAATCGCAAGCATTTGATACAGCTTTGAACAAAAGGATGTGAGTGAAATTGACAGATGATAAGAACTGACTGACCTTAGCAGAATATCGAATAGGTGAAAGAGTTGCTTGTTGCAATACACATGGTTTTGGAAGAAGAAACAGACTAGATGCATTGTGGTTGGGTCTGTTTTAAGTGATCCAAGACGGTGACTGATGCCTACTCCATCAAGAATCTCTTAGATGGAAGAGTTGTGAATCAAGTCCACGCTAAGTATCTGAAGTGATGGATTGATGAAAAAAAGAGTTCCCAAAGAACCAATGAACCATTAAGTTGGTCATATCCTGATGATTAGGTCAAGTCTGAAAAAAGGACCTCTGAACCAAGCTAGATGGTTAAGTCCAAAAAAGGACCTCCGAACCATAGAAAATTTGGCAGGTTTAAGTACCCAGGACCCAGTTTGGGGAAAATATAAAAGATTGACCGCTGAACTGAAATAAGGTCAAGTCCCATGGGAAAAAATAATAATAAAGATAAAAAATTGATAAAAGATATTAGAAAAAAGATTATAAACCGCATATAGAAAAAACTGATATAATATATAAATTCATAATGACTTGTCTATTCTTTATTTTTATTAATTTTCCTCAATATGAGGATGATTCTGCCTATGTCGCCTCTTGGGGGAGGGAGGATGGATTGCAGTAGGAATGAACAGCCTGTCAAAATTGATGTGAGATCAGATGCTAGTGAGGGCTAGATCTACATGAAACCATGTTCTTTGATGGACTCATAGCCCTGAAAGAAAGTGACTAGGGGAAGGGAAATTGAGATGTCAGATGAAGCCAATTGCAAAACCCTGGAGTGGGGAGGAAAGCAACAGTATAAGAAGAGGCAATAGGAAAATAACCCTGAGTAATCCCAATATGTAATAGAGTCAGAAGATTAGTCTTGAGCGCCTAACGACAGGCTTCATCAAGAACACCATATAGGCTGGCAGCAAACAAGGGATTCTTGATGGGGGTTTCCAAATCATGCCTCCTACTAAAGCCATCAGCAGAAGATACCAATGGGAAGCACCGGCAAAGAGATAGTCATGCAGGGAGTGAATGGCATCCTTCAAGTGACAACTATGGGCTTCTCAGAAGCTGAAGCTGAATAAGAAGTGAAACCTGGCGAGGATGGAAGCTTTGTGGACCAACTTTAAAGAACTTGGCCAGCAAAGCAAAGAGCATAAGTGGCAGTATCCCAATCCAGGATGTTATCAAGATCAGAGGGAAACAGTGCTAGGGACAAAGCCTTGGTGACTTGGGCCCAGAGTTCAGCGTAGAGGATCTCAAAATGAATACTGTTACCAATGGTGAGTTCAGTAGCCAGAGCAGTGGGTTTGTAATATTGACCAAGTAGGAAGAGGAACTCAGGAAGCAGGTCCAACCTGGCATGAAATGAGCGATCAAGAGCAAATGGCATAATCTCCAGAGCATCTATGACAATGGTCAGTGCATCAGTGAAAGGAGACAAATCCAGGAGAGCTTAAAATCAACTCTTGAATTGATGGCAGAGGAAGAGTCATCTGAGAGTTGTTTAAAACAATCACAAGCCTCATTTTGGAGGGATTAGTTACCATTTCCAGTAACTCGATGGAAGGACTAGCTGCTGGTGCCAGACTAGGCGTATGAGTCTTGGAAGGACCATAGAAGAGGTTCCGCTGAGCATCCCAACTCATCTGATGGAAGAGCCAGAGGGCTTGATAAGACAAACTATTCAGAAGCTGCTGGTATCACAACTCAGAGTTTGACATATGAGCTGGATGAGAGGGGGATGTTGGACTTATATGAAAGTTGACATTATGCACCCTATAATCCATTAGGCTCCAATTTTGGAGAAATTTATCTCAAAATTAATGGGATAAGCTCTCCAAGAGAAGAATTAGGAATGACTTGAGCCAAAAGGTTATGAGAGAAATAATAGGGCTAATAAAAATAAGTATTCATAATTGAGCCATGAAATGAACATCAACTGCAAGAGTCTCCTGTCTAGGACTAGGAGAAAATCAGAAAATCAAGGACGCCAGACCAAGAATCCTGAATATGACAGCGGTCATATGCCCTGATGGGGAAAACTGGATCCTGGAACTAATATCTTCATGAGTAAATCAATCAGCTTGGTACAACAGTAGATCGTGGGGCCATGCTCTGAGAAGGCAGTAGCAAGGAGGAAGAGGAAGAGCGCCGCATGCCAAAGGTCGTCCCAAGCAGCGTTGAGTACTGACGATCATACTCCACTTGAGCCAATGAAGTATTTGACTGATTGTCCAAAGTGGTGTTCTCATGCCCCAGTCCTTTTCTCGCTGGAAATCTAGGAAAGAGGGGGGATGTGTTGGGATTTTTGCCCATATTCCCAGCCTGCTAGACTACCAGGAATCTCTAAGGGAAAATTTTTTTAAGGCGAAGTGAATTGGAAATTGGTTGTCCCAAGCTTCGGAGTAACTATGTTTGGGGAATTTTGGGATATTCGCCTAGTCATATCTGTCAGGGATTGATCTGTAAAGATAAATAAGATCTCATTGAGTGGAGTTGCTGACAAAATAGGGGAAACTGATAGTGATTAACTATCAGGTGGACCAATTAGGATTGGTAAGGTTTCATCCCTGACTGATTGGTAATGAATAGCAAGTTGCAAGGCGAGTGATGCCGCCTGCAACTAACAAATCAACTGGTTGGTGCGTGACCTGTCTTAATGGTTAATAAGTCCCATTACCTAAGCAGGTCGCTAGCCAAATATGGTTGGTTCACTTGGATTTAGAGGAAAACGTTAGGGACACGTTTTCTGACTCTTTCCATTTAGGTCTTGAGGATTTCCAACAAAAGAATCCTAGCCAGGATGGGGAAGACCATTGCTTCTAAGATGAGGATGGGTGATTCCATGGCAATGGCTGCCGTTTCATCGAAGAGGTGCCAACCAAGGGTTAGAAGACTGATTCCTCACTATAAATTCCCTAGGATTCACTATAATAAAAAACAGTTAATTAGATCATATTACAGATATATAGTTCTAAGTTTTTCATCCAGTATATAGTTTAAGGAGTAAACTATAATCAGCTTTCCATTGTAATATTCTTCTCAAGGATACTATTGCTGTGTGCAATAATTGGAAGACTCTTAGAGAAAAGAGTAAAGATCTGAGCGGGGATCTAAAGAAGAAGGAGATACAATCGGGGATTGCTGCCAACTGTGTGTTGGACTGAAGAGACTGTCACCAGGGGAATCTCAGTGAAGATTGGGTTGGACAGAATGAAGGAACAAATCCCTAAGATCATGAAATCTTAAGTATTTTATCAGGAATACTAGCTGAGCGTTGGGCTGAGATATAAGAATTCATATTCAACTATGGATAATAGTTTTATAATAAAATTGAGAAATAATCTATTAAAATATGCAACGTGATGAAGTGCATAAGAAAACTAAACCTGTGCAGAAAAAAGATTACTAGGGTTGCTTGCAGATAAGAACCCAATAAATAAATTTTTACGCATGGTCTCTGAGTTTTCCATCACTTTTTGAAGTGCACCTTGGATTTTTCGGGGCTTGTTCCTGATTCTCTGTTGACCATTCTCTGGAATAACTCATCCACCTGCTGGTATACCACTTGGACCATTGGTAACTGTGATAAGCCATCTGCATTCTGATGAGAAGCTCCAGCTCGGTGGACTATCTCATAATCATAAGTCTGTAGCTTTAGTGCATGGGCTAGTCATCCTTCTGGTATTCATAAATTGTGCAGTCAATGCAACAAAGAGTGGTCCATCACCACTTTGAAGTGCATTCCATGGATATACACTTGAAACTGTTTACACGCGTAAATGACCACAAGGCACACATTGTCATGAAAATGGCAGTAGAAGTTTATACTGGCCTGCCAGTCAGGATGCGTAAGCACCTTAAAAGCAATCCAGAATGCCAGAGGCATTGCTGAATGTACGACGTTGTATAAAGCCATTCATTGGGAACAATAAACTGTTGGTGTAGGGCAATAGTGAACAGCAACCTGAGAACAAACCAAATGGAGACAGCCCCAGACACTGGTGGTATTTCTTCAGGGGATGTTACCACAGGTATATTTTCTACAAATTCACCAGCGGGTGGGTTCAATTCAACTGAGGAGACAAGGGGCAGATCCTTGCTTGGAAATGGTGGATGTAAGGCCACAAGATCCCAGTATATTGTTGGCGGATGTTTAAATAATGGGTTGAATTGCCAGAAGTATCTAGCTCACTGAATTCAATTGACAATGGTAGGGGCCATAGTGACCATCAGTACTGGTAAAGCCCATCTGGTATAGGGACTGACAGGCCACCAAAGAAAAGCCATTGGGAATGCAGCCAGAGGAATACCAATAAAATCAAAAATTGGTAGTTTATTAGAGGCAAATTTTATTTTAAGGAAAGTGAAGAAAATTGACCAACAATTTTCTCAGTGCAATGCAACTGATTAAATAATGGCCAATTGATGCAGAACAAGCAGGGGTTGGGTCCCTCAAGTTCTATCTAACCAGTGAATTATTCAGGGATTGGGGAAGTTAAGCTCAATGGGAACCAACATCAAAGAATTCAGCGGCAGGCTGAGTCAGTGTTGGTTTTGACCTTGATTGCCTGAACTGAGGCTTAACTGCATTTTTGACAGTTGACGTGATGGCGTCTGGCCTAACAAGCAGCGGGAATCCCCCAAGGCCACCCCACATAGGGGTGGTCCCAATTGGTTGGGAACAGGTTCAGGATACCCAACCCATACATTCCTGGTCGCTGGGCCATTCATTTTATCAAAAGTATTTCATCAGCTGCAGCTCCCGATTTTCTGAAAGGGAGCTTCAAACTATCATAAATGGTGTCTGATGCTACTACCTGCTCATCAGGGATGATCACTGATGATTTTGAGAGAGGGTTAATTTTGACAATTGCAGTGTTTGCTGAATCAAAACTGTCAGTAGAAGCCAGCTGATAAATCAATCTTCGTCCCAACTCAACTATGTGTATTCTGATCATTGGGCTTGTTTCCACTCATTTTCAGACCGATCAACTTCAGTTTGACGATCTTGGTGCAGATTTCATCTGATCAGACGTACAAGTTTGGTTGAGGTGAGTGTGGGCATCGGGGGAGTGATCCAAAGATGGAGGGCTGTTACCCAGCGCTTGTCTATTAAGTTGGCGAGGTCACCCTGGGTAACAAGGGATACAGCCACCCTCTTCAGAATATTTTTACTCAGAAATGGGAAGAGGGCCCAATTGATGCACAGGGGACTTCCCAGGACTTACACACATACTCATTCACAGTGTAATTCCTATAAGTGGCTGAGCTTGTCCAGCTCACATATGCCATCAGATGTTCGTCTTCAAGTTCATCTACTTGGCTCAATATGGTGCTGATTTCTGTCAATGAAGCATCAGTTTTTTTTTATAAATTCTCAATCAAAATTCAGATATTTCAAAATTTGAGAATCTACTAAATGCTGGTGTAACTCATCGAAGGATTTACGGGCTTCTTTTTTTTTAGTACTAGATGGAGATTTACGGGCTTCTTCACTACAAACAAATCCTTTTTTTCAGATCCTTTAGTAAATGGAAGAGGGGCTTGGCAACTCTTGCAAAATCCTGAATGAATCTTCTATAATATCAGACCATTCAAGGAACATTTGGATACCATGGACACTCTTTGTCACAGCCATTTGCTTTATGGCTTAAATCTTCTGGGCTTGCAGCTGCAGTCACTAGAGTTGATTACAAATTCCAGATATTCTAACTCTTTATTGAAGAAGTGGCACTTCCTCAGCTTAATCTTCAGTTTGCCATGGATAGTCTTTTAAACACTTTTTCCAAGTGGTGCAAATGGTTAGTAAACTTCCTACTGAACACATTTATATCATTTAAGTACACCAGGATGCATGACAACTTCAAGTCATTTAGTATGGCGTCCATGGCCCTATGAAACGTCGCAGGCGCATTGCACAGACCCTGGGGCATCTTCGTCATTTGATAAAGCCTCTGCACTATGATAATCGCGCATTTCTCTTGGTCTTCTCTTGGCAAATCAATTTGCCAATATCCCAATATTAGATCCATCATGGAGAAATACTTTGCTTCTCCCAATCGATCTAATGCATCATTGATTCTTGGTAGTGGGTACAAGTCTTTCTTCATAAGCTTGTTCAGCTTCTGATAATTAATCACCACCCGATTAAAGCCATCCTTCTTCTTCACAATAAGGTTAGGGCTCACCCAGAGACTTGTCAATGGAACTAGAAGACCATGCTTCACTAGTTTGCTGATTTCTTTCTCTACTAACGCTTCAGCTGCCTTTGACCATCAAATTATTCTCATCCTGATTGGCAATTTTTCCTGGTATTGACCTTGTGGATCATCTCTCCAGAGCATCCCAAATTATGGTCTTCTTGGGTGAATACTTCTCAGTAATTGTCATATAAATTGAGAACCTCCTCCTTCTGTCTGTCCATCAGATCAGCGAGCTGAATTCAATTGACCAATAGATTGATACTCTCAGTTATCCCTGCCAATAATCCCATTTCATTGAGGGTCCAAAATTGTGGAATTTCCTCAATTTAGCTGTTGGGATTAGGCAAACAAATGTGACAATCTGATTCTTCTCAATCCTCATCAGTTTTTCATTTAAATTCATCAGGAGAACTCGAATTTCTTCATGACCTTGCATAATTATTCCAGGAGCCACCCAAGGCTCAACTCTGGACTTCTTCCAGGGGCTTCTGACTTCCCCATACAGCAGCTCTGGTATCTCTAAGGTCAAACCTGTGTCAACTATTATCTGTGATCCCAGCGGTATTGTTCTTGAATTCTTGATCCTCAGTGGAATTCCTCAATTTTCTAGGATTTCTGTTGGCATTTCTTGTCGCTTCTGGCCAACTAGTTGGTATAAAATCAGGATAATGCCATCATTGTAGATCAGGTTGATAAAGTTATTTCTCCTAGTCAGTGGAGCTTCCCCATCCTTCTGATAAACCAATGGTAACGTCTGACCCAATATGGTCAATGTATTATCCTCAAATTTAGTTTAATTCCATATTTTTGTAGAAACTCTGTTCCAATTAGAATATCATAGTTTTGGTTGGCCAAAACTACTGCTGAAACAGATACCACCAAAGATCTGAATTGAAGTGGTAGAGCGCTATACAATCCACATGAGATAATGGTATTTAGCCTGGCTGTACCATATTTTTTCTTGTGTTCCAAGTCCGGTGAGATCTTCATCCTCTTTACCACTTGGTCAAAACAATATTAATGGGCGCTCCACTGTCAACTATCGCCCTCACCCATACTCAATTCACTAGTATATCTATATACATACTCTTAGAGTATTGTAAATTAGCATTTACTGAGTGTATATCAGCATTAATATCTGAATTGAGGGTGTTAATTATTTGCTAATAAATCAGGGAATGATTCCTTGATTGCGCTAAGGGAGATTGACAGGTTTACCTCATCTAATTTGACTTTTTTCAATTCTTCTGGATTATCTGCAGCTCAAATCTTGTCTGTCAGTTGTCACACATACAGCCAAGCACCTTCCTTAGTTATCTTATGTCAATCCCTTATTCCTGATCTTGTTACCGCATTCACATCCATATTGAATACTTGATATAACTGATCCTGCTCATCTTCATCTATGAACAGATCACAGATGGCAATTTCGTTGTGCATAATATCAGGAGATCCAGGTTTTTCCACAGCGCTAGGCTGTTTCCCATCTAGGCCTCAGGCCCCTTTCCTGACTCCTGTGCAGGTTTAGACTCTTTTACTTGGACCACGTTAATCTGCTCTTTAGATTTCTTGCAGTGCACAGTGAAATGTCCTTTTCCTCTGCACTGGTAAAAGACTATCTCCTTCTTATTGATTTGTTTGAAGTCTTCAGGCTTATTTCCCAGCATGGTTCAGTTATTCAACTACTTGCACCCTCGGTCCCCTTCATGGAATTTGAATTATATATTGAATTAGATTTGAAACCTCTATTCAGAGCATCGAAGGTAGCTCTAATTTTTTGAATGATCCACCATCTAAGAGGTGGTTATCTCCATTTGTGAACACAGAAGACATCATTCAATGTAAATTTTTATAGGGCTGAAGGGCCGCTTGCAGTGAAATCTGGGCATCAAAATCATCCACTACTTTCGTTCCAACCAAAATCTGCAATTCCTGAATAAATGGACTGCAAAACTTGATAATGAATCAGCTTTATGGAATTGAATACCCATAAATTCTTACTTTCACTTCAATATGTACGTAGGGCTTCCAAGTTCATTCATATTGGCCACATTGGCCTCTAAATATGACCAGCTGTCCCCTCTAGATGGGGCATCACTAGGTTATGACAATTGGTATCCAGGAAATTCATCACCGTCAAAGCCTTTTGATGATTGCCATATCCATACATTGTCATATCATATCGGAAAAATGCAGGGGCATTATCCCAATGGAAAGTTGGCAATTTTGGTGTAACTTTTAAGTTTTTCTGATGTTTTTTTAACCACCTCTCCTAGGCAGCTAATCAGCTCACTTGAGGAGTATTTTGGGCATCATCTCCAAAAATAGCTGTAAAAGCAGGCGGCATGTTTCTTGGGGTAGTCATCTTTCCAACTGGAGTCCATAGAGTTCTTTCTTTGGCTTCAGTCACCACAAATAGCTCATATTCACATTTGTGAGTCTTCAACTCCTTGACTTGCTTAACCAGCTAGTCTATATATTTTCTGAATGCTCTTAAATGAACGCGATCTGCTTCACACTCCATTTACAGAAATAAGACTTCTTGAACTTAGTCCCCTTCTTTTTCTTCAATGACAATATTTTTCCAAGTAACTCTTTTCTGAAACTAGTGACATTTTCAACCCCTTCCTCAATCTTGGTGACTCTCGCCTTCAACGCAGCAAATTCTCAATGACCCACTGAATTCAGGGAGTTCTGGTTAACAGTTGCCAACTCTTTCCAGAGTTTTCTATTTCATCCTTATATGACATCACTTCCTATTATCTTACTCAACTACACCCCTGTAGTGAGCACCAATTTAAAAAATTATAGGGTTCTTGATTGTTCTCGGCTGATAACCCCTAAATTAATTAACTGCATAGGTTTGGTGTTGTACAATTCTCTGCGTTGTCTGATATTAAGATGTATTCATTTGATAATAGTATGGAGACTATTATATGTAGTTGAATAAAGTACTAGTATTGGGTTCAGGGCTTGACCAAAATTTCCCCTAAAAATACTTAGGATGTCCTCAATAGGAATTTATTCCCCTAATACCGCCTAACTCGAATCACACTCAGATCCTCATTTATGGCTTCTCTCTGAAACACAGTCAGCAGTAATCCCCAATTCAGTTCAGCTTTTCTTCTCTGTATCCACGCTCAGATCCTTACTCTTTATCCTAAAGAGTCTCCTAATTAAAGCACACAGCAATAATTTCCTTGAGGAAGAACAGAACTTAAATTAAATCTGGTAAAGTATATCTTAGAAAAGGTATGTTCTAGTAAAAGGTTCTTTTTATTAAGCGAATTCTTAGGGGAATTTATAGTGGGAATTTGGTGCCCAACCCTCAGTTGGCACCTCATCGATGAAATGGTAGTTATTGCCATTGAATTACATATTGTAGTCTCATCAGCGATGGTCTTCCCATCCTGACTAGGATTTTGTTGTTGGACATCCTCAAGACCTAAAATTGAAAAGAGTCAGAAAGTATGTCCCTAAAATTTTCCTCTCAATCCCAGCAAACCAACCATATTTGGCAGGCGACCTGCTTAGTTAATGTGACTTGTTACCCATTAGGCAGGTTGCAAACCAACTGATCAATTTGTTAGTTGCAGGTGGCATCACTCACCTCACAACTTGATCCTTAAATTCCCAATCAGTTAGTGATGAAACCTGACCAATCCCAATTGGTACATCTGATAGTTAATCATCAATTAACTATTAAATGCCCCTATTTCAACAGCAACTCTGCACAATAAGATCTTAGGCACCGTCTGGATCAATCCATTGTGGATTTGACCCAATCAGATTACCTAAAATTCACTGAACATTTTTACCCCAAAATCAGGGTCAACTGATACCTAATTCACTTTGCTAAAGAAAATTACCCCCTAGCAACCCCTGGTAATCTAGTTGGGTGGCAATATGGAAAAAATCCTAACATTAACATTCAGATCCTCTTCTTGGCCACTCCCATGGTGGCCTTCGCTGACCTGGCACCAGATGCCCCCTCTCCTCTCCTGCATCATTGAATCCCAAACTTGCTGCCCTTAAGGGGTTGAGCTATTTAAAGATTTGGAGTCCAAGTGCTGAAAAGATCTCTTTACACTTTGAGAGATGAAACAATCTGGTTTGTAACTGAGTATGGGTTCTCCCTCTCTTTACATTTGGGTCATTGAGGAGCACCATGTCCCCTCAGGGTAGGTCACCCAGCACCAAGAAATGCACAGACCTCATCAAGCAAACCAACAACTGGCCAGGGACCTCTAAAGATGTTACAGCCTGGATTGCAAGTTGCATCACCTTTGCGCGTTCAAAATAAGACCACTTAGGCAAAAATGGTTGTTAATTCTCTGCATCAGGCTGAAAGGCAATGGACCTCAATTTCTGTTGGTTTTATTGTAAAACTCCCACCCTCCTGTGGCTTAGATGCCATCTTGATAGTCATTGACCGATCTAACAAGTTTTCTCTCTTTATCCCCTGCCTTTCAGCTATCACTGCGGTGGACACAGTGGGTTTGTTCATCAACCACATATTCGCCATATATGGTCTCCCCACGAATTGAGAGCAATAGGGCCCCCAGTTCACTGCCCAGTTTTGGAAGAAGTTGTTGACCTTCCTCAGGATCAAGCTCTGCAGGTTCTTAGCTTACCAAACACAATCCTATGATCATACTGAGAGGGTGAACCAGGTACAAGAGCAGTATCTGCGTTGTTATATGACTGCATTGCAAGACACCTGGTCAAGGACCTGCCCCTAGCACAGTTGCATAAAACTCTATCCACTCCAACCAATTTCTCCCTCTTTGAAGCCACCCTGGGGTAAAACCCCTTCTTTCAAATTGGCCTCATCTCTCCTCTGCAGTTCCAGTGGCAGATGACCGCTTAAACTCAGTCCATGAGACACTAAACCTGGTCTGTGAACACTTGGAGAAGGCCTTTGAGAACTACAAGAAGTTCTCTGACTATAAACTCCTTACAGACATGATATTGAAGTTGGCACCCTTATCATGCCGGACAGACGGAATGTAACCCAAAAAGAGCCCATCTAGAAGTTGGCAGCCAAACGATTGGACCCCTTTGAGGACGAGAAAGATCTGGGCAATGGGGCGTACCATTTGAAGATGCCAATGAACTGGAAGTAACATAATGCCTTTCACTACTCGCTATTGTCCCACTTTAAGGGGAAAGGCCAATCGCCCCTGAGCACATTGTTGTTGAAAGACTCCCAGGAGGCAGAGGGGGAGGCCATCCTTTCCTCCAGAGGTCTCGCCATTCTGTCCAGTACTTGGTTGCCTGGCTGGGCTACCCCTCATACAATAACAGATTGGTGAGTGCATGTGATCATGTAATTTTCAGAGAGCTGGTGGAGGAATTCCACGCATCCTATCCCACAGCCCCCGTCCCCCCAGAATATTGCCGCCATCCTCACCATCAAGCTCCTGAAAAGCACAAGAACTATGCCCTGGCCATGCTCCCAGTGGTAGGACTCCAAGTTGATAAAGAATAGGGTAGTGTAAGTCCTGGGGGCCCAGCCCTTGTGCCTGGACAGGTACCATCATCTCTTCAGGACCAAAAAGGGTCCAAAGGCCCAGTAGGACTCCCTATCGCAATCAAGTGACTTAGTGCATGCGGTGGATGAGCTTGGGTCACTGCCATGCCCCTAAAGGATCCTTTACCCCTGACTCTCCTCCTCCTATACCCTGGTAGAGTTGATAGAGGGGATTTGTAGGGATGTTATCAAGCGTGGGGCCACAGGCATGCCCCTGGGACTCACTTACCCCTGGCAATTTATGAAAAAATTTGCAAAGATCAGGTCTTAATAGAAGCAAGCCCTTTTACCAGTCTAGGGTTGGGGGAGCTGTTTAAGACTGCCTGAGACAGAATATCAAATTGGGTCCTGATCTGAGCCCTGACTATTTGTTGAGCATACCATCACGCTTGTTCCAACTCTCTAGAATAATTTGGTCAAGTTAGGATGCTTGGCCAGCCTGACTCAAAGATTCAGGTCCTGGGTTGGCACTGTTGACTTGAATTGGCCCAAAATTGTTGGAAATTTTTAAAAGTTTTTTCAATTTTGACAGCCTTGAACACCCCCTTTGTAACGGATGAGTTTGTCTCATTCATTACATTCCAACTTGGATTCAGATTTTTTTGAATTTAAGTTAGAGCGCTTTTAAAATATTTTCAATTCATTTTAAAAAATACTTTTGGGTTGGTCATTTTGGGCGCTGGGTTGTGCCTCACCCAAGTTGTAGATTAGGCTTGTGTAAGCCTAATCAATAACTTGGGTGAGGCCCTGAAGCGCTGCCTTTATAAGGCGTGCCTGGCCATTCCAAAGGACTTTAGAATTTTTACCCTAGCATTTCCCTTTCCTGGGGAGCATTGTCAGTTGCTCCTCAGACAAGCTCTGATCGCCATGTTGTTTTACTATCCTGAATAAAATAAAGGTTGTTTCAGGGTTCACATACCTTGTTTACCTGTTGGTCTTTTCCCTCGTTGAGGAGTTTTTCAAGAAGGTTGGTTTTGGACCAATCTTCTCAGAAGATTTGGCATAACCAACCAATAGTAGGTGAATGTTTGGCGCTGTCACTGCCCCAAACCCCTCCCTACTTGGTTAGGATGCTTTAATTGTTTGTTGTGTGCTGGAGTATTGTTCGAATATACTTTTGTCAGAACTGGGTCTTCCCATCTGTTACACCCTTCCCACCCTGCCTCTAGCCAATCAGAGCCCACAGCTAAAACTAAGGGGCCAATCCCCTTTTACCTCTCCCCAATCATCTACCAATTTATAAGAAAACAGTCCTCTAAGGGGATGTTGTCAGTTCATTTTACTCACTTACCTAACTTGCATTGGATAAACCTTTACGTTATTGCTCATCCTGTTTGCAGACTCTGTACATCAAATTGTTATAAAATAAAAGAGTCTTATAATATGTCAAATTGCACTGCTGCCCAAGTTCTCATTATGATGATTATCATCTGTGTTGTCTGGTTGGTTAACCCTACAACTAGCAAATGATTATGAATCTCCAGAAGCAGTTTGCCCCAGATGATGCATCCTCACCTTCTGAAACTGGTGCACGCTTGCTCACCCCAAATCTGGCTCTTCGCATCGCTGCTGGTTCTTCCAAAGTTGCTCACTGGGTGAAACAGCACTGAAGTGGCTCTTTTCCGTCATTGGTGGAGTCCAGCTCCCCTCCCTCCTGCACCAGATCTTGTTTACCCAATGGGCCTGAGAACTTCCTATCAGGGGGATCTCAGCTTCAGTACTCTGTATGGGCCCTATTCACATCCCATTTTAATTGCCAATTTTACGGAGGAACTTTAAATACTCAGTCTTGAGCCATTAAACCAAATTTGAAATTCGAAGGCCCACAACTGAAGATCCATGAGGAGTTGTCATCCTCCCTGCCTCCCTTGCCCTTGGAAGTTTCCCCGCAAGACCTGCAGTTGCCCCCATCACAGACTTTTGGTTTGCATGGGGACCTTCATTGCGTTTCTGAACTTTTACTTTTCTCACGCCCACGCAGAACCCCATACCTTTGAGTAATTCAGATTGCTGTGCCTCTAGAATTCTGGGCTCTCCACTGGGTGTTCACGCATCCCGATTGGGAGTCAGTCTAATTTTTCTCAGCCACGTCTCTAAATTTGGCTGGGCATCTGTATTAAATATTTGGCATGGATCACAAGTTGTGTGACATGTATGTGATCTAAGTTATAATAGATCAGTAAGAATAGTATCCTTCACTCTATGCAGCAAGCGGAGGGCCAGTGGACCTTGGTGTCCTTCATTTTCATTGTTGAGCTTTCTAGATCTAGTGGGTTTACTGCATTATGGTGGTCGGGGAACGTTTTTATTAAAATTAACTCTTCAACCCTGTCCCTCTACTATCACCTCAAAAGAGACAGCACAGCTCTTCATTCAGCATGTCTTTTCAATGTTTGGGTTGCTTTAAAGATCATAGCAATAGAGGGTCACATTTTTGGCGCGGTTTTGGAGTAAAATCCTGGCAGTTTTAAAGATTACACTGTGTTGATCATCAGCATTTATCCTCAGTCAGAAGGTCAAATGGAGTGGGTGATCAGATTATCAAGAAGTACCTTATGTTGTTAAGCCATGGCTGCATGAGACACCTGGGAAAATGACCTTCCACTAGCTCAATTTGCATATACTAAAGGTATCATGCATCTACTGGTTTCTCGCTGTATGAGGCCATGCTGGGGTACAACCCCTCATTTTCATTGGGGCCGTGTCTTCAGACAGAGGTGCCAGCTGCAGAGGATCATACATAGCACATCTGGAGCACCTAGTCTTTCTTTTGGAAGTATCTGACCAAAGCCATAAAGGATTATAAGCAGTTCACAGACCAAAAATGTCTACCAGCCCATGAAATCATGATAGGGTCCCATGTTATGCTGGACACACCTCACCTGCAGATGCAGGTGACCTTCCAAAAATTTGTGAGCAAATGACGCAGACCTTATGTGGTGAAGGCATATTTTGTCAATGTTATATTATGTTTGACACTTCTGGCCCACTGGAAGCAGAACCCCATTTTTCATGTGTCGCAGTTGTCCCCATATAAGAGGAAGATTATGGCGGAACTAGAGCCCATAATGGTTCAAGGATCAGAGGAGCTGAGGCTAATACAATCTTGGCTTTTTAAGTATTCTAGCCATTAGATTGTTACCTTTTGGCTTAAAGGGGTTCCCAGCATAGAAAACAATTGGGTTAACACCTGGGATTGCGCCAATTGTGGTGAGTTAGTATAGGCTTTCCAAGCTTTGCAACCTGATGCTCCCCATCCACACTGAAAGTCGCCACACTGTTGGTGATTAATTTCCTGAAGACCCATAAAACGTCACGCTCATTTAAGTTCCCATTGGCAAAGCTCTCCTTCTTCAAAGAGGGAAGAATAATGTAAGTCTGGGGGAGCACCCCATATGACTTTATTGTGAGGTACTCCTATTCTGCACAAAAAGGGGGCCAAGAAGGTGGACGTCCCCCTAGTAAACCAGAGCAATTTAGCTCAAGCGGTGGACGAGATGTGGGTGACAGCTTACCCCCTCTAGGTTGCCCCCATTCCCCTTTATCTGAACACACAGGAGCTTCAACAATCTGGGGTGTTTGCATGGAGGTGGCGGCAGCAAGCTGACAACATCAGAAAAGAAGGGGCGAGCATCTATTCCCAGCAAATTTCAGGTTCTGTTGAAAAGGCGGGAGGAGGTGAGCATTTACCCCAGCATTGTTTTTGTGTTCCGCTGTTGAGGCAGAAAATTCAGATAAATTGGGGGTTCAACTCTGGTGGTATTAAAGTTGACTAATACTTTTGATAACCAATGAGACTGGCCCTATGTGGACTGGCCTTCAGGTGCAACCAGTTTCCCACTAAACAAAGCATCACTGGCACAACAAGCAGAATCACAGTGAAAGGAAAAAATTTAGTAGCAAAAAATTTAAGTGAGAGTCAAATGGCCAGTTGAATGTCAATTTGGCATTTAATTAGTTTACCAATCTCATTAAACAAATTTGTATGAGATTGAGATACCCTCATTTATGCATTCACAAATATTCATTAAGATTAATGGTTTTTAGGACAACCTTACCTCAATATTATGGTTGTCAGTCAATTTTTAAGTTTTTTTTGCAATAAACAAATCCCTATTCCAGTTAACCTTTCAGTTACATTTTTCCCTATAAGTCACTGCAGCTACCCAGAAACATGTTTACAAAGTTGCGCAATGACTGGGACCTAGTGGCCATTATTATGATGCTGCTGATTACCCTCATCAAATGGGCTTACCAAGAAAAGCCTATTGAGGATATTTTCGCTTGTGGACTCCATATAGCATTGTGACGTCCCATAATTTTTAGAGATTATGTCTCCCCGCTAGGTGAGGTTATGTGACCTCGCCATTTGCTCCACAACCAGTGGTACTTTTACACATCCTGGGCCCTCTGTGGCTCCTGAAGTTAACCTCAGCGGAATCCATTGTCACCCTTGTAACTACAATTTAATTACAGGTTGGTATGGTGATTACATTTGTCACTAGTCAACAGCCCTTGTTTGCTTCTCTCCCTGCCCATTACCAAGTCGTTTAGGTGGCACTGCCCCAGAATTATGGGTTGCTTTCTGAGTTCTCACGCATCCTGACTGGCAGGCCAGTCTCAATTCTATTTGGCGTTTCTGTGAGACATACAACATTCTTCTTTAAACATATATGCATATACATGTATATACATCTGTGGTTACATATAAAGATAGATTGTACTTATGTATAATCATGCATACAATCATACAAAGTGTGCACGCCTTGCTTTTCTTGCAGGCATGCATTAATAAAAAGTTAGAGTAATTATTTTAAAAGATTTTTTGCTTTTTTAGTGCAACTTTTTTATTTAATTTTTATATTTTTTTTTTTTTTTTTTTTTTACTTTTTTTTCTCTTTAAGAGTACATTTTTAGAATCCCTTTTGATATTTTCTTATTTGATTCTCTTTAGTCATACTTTTAATAAAATCATCATTTAAATTCCTAAGTTTAATTTGTAGTTTAATTTGGACTTTTAAAGGTTGTTGATATATTGGCAATATGGGTTAATAACCACTGTAAGGTTTGCACATGGTTAAGCCCACTGAGCAACGGGTGAACAATTTGGAGATCATCAGACCAATAAATAAACTTAGTAAACTTATGTATACTATAAAGCAGTATCTTTGGCAGCATGACTTTATTTCATTTATTATATATAGCAGATTTTCTCTGCTCGCATTCCCTTCCTCCTTCTCATAAAAATTCTCCTCCTTCTAGTCTTCTCATCACACTTATATATACATGACACAATCAATTCTGACCCTTTGGCTTAGGCTATTCTTTTCCAATTTTACAATTGGTATATCATAGTAACTTTAAGGCTCCAACAGATTCTATTATCATTGAATTCGCCATTGCCTTATTGCCTTATTTCAAGGCAATCTGATAGATATACTTCCTGAGTTTGGTATTGCCTTATCACCTTATTTTGAGGCGACTAATAATATCATATCACTTAGTTCTGGCCAATATAAACCAATCCGCCACAGCTATTTGTGGCTTATAATTCAGTCATATCAATTTTTAACATAACCACCCTAAACTGTACAAAAAGTCTTCTATTGCTTATATGGCTGAAGGAACTTTGTGTGCACTTGATTAATGCTTTGACCACTCACACAGTCCTTGATAGTGTAGTCATCACCTTTTTCTCACTTATTTTGAATGGACCAATCTAGATGTTGCTAACATGCTTTTGGCTGAACCTATGCTGGTCATGAAATAAAATCATCTCTACTTATTTTATCTGGGTTACCCAACATGCTGTACCTTATTGACAGCCTGATTATTTATCTTTTTGGCCAAGCTGAAAGAGTATGCTTCAGCTTTAAGATTGATTAAAGTGTTCTCCAGGTTGGTCAAGTAACGTTGCAGATACGCTCCACCGTTATCTTATACACAGGCATAGAGAAGTGCAGGTAGAGTGGGTACCAACCATATAGTAACTGGAAGGGACTCTTCCCATTTTTAAAGTGATAGCTAATGCTGTAGGCAAAAATAGCGATGAAAAGGAGAGAACTACAATCTGAAGGTGATTCATTATAATGTTCTGGAGTATGTTCACCAAGGTCTCATTAACCCAATCAATCATACTATTGGATTAAGGGTGATATGGGGTCATCAGAACCCCACGGTATGCCCATAAGCTAGTTTAACTTCAGAAGGATGTGAGAAGTGGTTGGTGGTCCTGTTATCAGTAAGGATTAATTGAGGGCAGCCATGTCGCTGGCTTATAAATTCCATTATAAACTTGGACACTGTGACCGTCCCCAAATCCTGTATTGTCCGTGCTTTGAACCTCCTGGTCAAGTGGTCAATTGCCACCAGAATGTATCTGGAACATTTCTTCTGGTGGCATGGGCCCCACAATGTCAATGGAAACCGTATTCCAGGAAAAATGCGGTTTTTCTAACCAGTACAAGGTCTTCTGGTGTAACGGCCTACCACTTGGAACTGGTGACAACAGAGAATTTTCTCAAGAACGTCAAAGTGCATGCTCTCACAATAATAATGAGGGTCAAAAATTTTAACGTCTCGCATAATCCACTGTGTCCTAATAACTTATGTGCGCTCATAAAAATACTCAGCCATGTTGAGGGCCTTGGTAAAGTTCACTGTAGAATCTCCAATACGCTTATACAACTCACCGTTCCATTGGAAGGTATGAGCTTGCATCTCATTTAGCAGCTTTATAACTTGAGGCAGTTTGTCATTGTACCTTCCACTAAGCATTTAATCATACAATACATCTCTTAAATCCGCCATAACAGCAATCATTGGTAACCTTGATAAAAATCTTAATTCTAGTGTTTTTCTCTGGTCAGTGAAGGATTCCAAGGTCATAAGCCTGCAGTTTTGAGAGCCCATTGGGCTAGACGCCCTTCAGGCTCTCTGAGATTCTGCAATCAGCGTAATGAAGCATGATCTGTTACTACTTAAACTTTACTCCAAGAAAGTACACCCTAAATTGCTTATATGTGTAGATCACCAATAAGCACTCCCACTTGGTCATGGTATATTTGCACTTGTGGAAGTTCAGGCTCCAACTGCAGTATGCAAAAGGTGATCCTCCCCTTTATCGTCCTCTTGGGATAGAACTGCCCCAACAGCGGAAAAAGAAGCATCCATCTGAATAATAAACTCATTATCAAATTTGGGCAGCATAGCACCGGCGCACTGCTTAAATCTGTCTGAAGTGTGTCAAAGGAGTATTAGCAACATTCTATCCATTAAAACATGGCATCCTTTTTTAGTAGCTCGAATAGCGGACCCCAATACAACTGAAATTAAGGATGAAGCGCCAGTAGTAACCAAACATTCCAAAAAATTCTTATATGTTGCACTTACTGTTTGGCAAAGTCTTTTTCTGGATGGCCGCCGTCTTGGCAGCTGTGGTTTTAGCCCCTTTGAGTCTATCACAAATCTTAAGTATTCCAGCTGGTCTTTGAAGAAGTGACATTCATAGGGTTAAATTTAATATTGGCCTCAGTAAGCCAGCGGAATACCTTCTCCAGATGGGTAATATTCTCAGAAAATGTTCAAAAGATACTGATATCATCTAGGTACGCAAGAACGCATGGCAGCTTCAGGTCGCCAAGGATACTGTCCATAGCCGTTGGAATGTATCCAGACCATTACAAGGCCTTGAGGCATACGTGTTGTTTGGAAGAACCTCTTGGATGTAATTATGGTGCAATCATCCTGTTCTGCCATGGCAACTCAATTTTTCAGTAACCTGATATCAAATCCATTGCCAAGAAATAACGAGCTTTCCCTAACCAATCCAAAGCATTGTTGATCTGTGGTAAAGTATACAATTCCTTTTTGGTAATACTATTGTGCCTCCGGTAATCTATTACTACCCAGTAGTACCATCCTTCTTTATTACAATTAGGACGGGAAAAGCCCACGGAATCTTTGACGGTTTGAGCATCCCTTGCTCCAGAAGCTTTTCAATTTCCTCAGTAACTACTTCTTCAGCTGCCCTCAATCAGCAGATCAGCTGATATCTAATGGTGAGGTGATCTTCAGTGTCCAATCAATGAACCACCCCCCAAGTGCATCCCAAAGCATGATTGTCAATAACAAAAATCTCCTTATATTTTCCAAGAGATGCTATTGCCTGGTCCTTCTGATCTTCCAATAACCACATTAGATTTTGTATGGTACAACCATTATCAAGATATTCTGTGGTTCAATGGGTAGAACAAATTATCCAGAAACCCAAATATATGAACCCAAAGGACCTTTTCAACAGGGTTCAAATATAGATACGCCATTATTTGGGGTCAGCGGACCTTTTATGGTTCTTATTAGTAGGTTTGCTAGTAAGGCCTTATCTCTATGTGCCTTGGCATTATAATTTCTGGAGCCACATGGGGCTCAAGCCGCAATTGCTGATAAGGCCCAATAACATCCTCATAGAGTCTTGTTGGTATTTCCACCTTTAACTCGGGTCTTACTTTTATTTGGTGGCCAGAGGGGATTGATATATAACTGGAGGCTCTGAGGGGCAGCCCTTGATATTCATATATCTGCTGGTGGAGGGCCCAGGTCCTATTTTTCAATAAAAGGTAATAAACTGGTATTACACCAATACTATAAGTAAGGTTGCCATATCCCATATACAATAGATCCTTTGGCACTCCGCTGGAGGTAAAGTAAATTGGTTTCCCTTCCCCAAAATTTCTGAAGGACTTCTACGTCATGTCAACGACAGCCCCAAAGCATCGCATGAAAGCAGTTTCAAATTAAGAAGTCATTATTACTATTTAATAACACTATCGCCTTAAGCTACCATGGTAATTGACCCAAACTGCAAGGGAAGCACACTGTATGCTCCCTCTAATACTGTGCTGTCATCTACAGCAGTCCCATACACCATTCAATGTTCCACATCAGGTTTCAATGTCTTATTCACCATCAACTTAGTAAAAACTATGTAGACTGGATCGCGCATATCTAACATAGCACAAACTCATTATTTTACCACAAAAATGTCACAACAAGTACACTCAGAATAAGAAGAAAGTTGGCTGTTTACTACATTAACATTTAAAGAATCGTTATTTCTGAGAAATCGCATAAAATTCCTCACCAACTTAGGGGTATTCTTTTTCAATAGCGTCCACCGCAGGGCAACATTTACCTCTTTTCAGGGGAAGCACATCCAATGAGGGACCCAAATCATTTAATGAAAGACGTTCAAAAATCTGGCAGCTGTAGGGATTTAGCTGTTCCTGAGGTCCTTCTTCCACCGTGGCTTTTGCTTGCACCCATGCCAGTATATTTACCTCTCTGGCTGGCTGTTGATATAGGAACATCTCATCATACTGAGGGACTTTGTCCAGATATACTTCGTTGGGTTTAGATGGGACAGTTGAATGTGGGATAGCAGAGGTAGAGGGTCTCATCTCTACTAGATCCATCTTTTACATGGTTGTACTAGTACTGCTGTAAATAATGGACCCAATAATTGGGGCAGCTTCAGGAAAGGTGCCCAGGGAGACTGCGATAAAACAATCTATTCATAGGACCCACATTTTTGGTTACCATAAGATGGTCCAAGCCAATAGTTGGATTGTTGGTGTCTGACGTAAGTAGACCCAGGTCATAAGTTGAGCTGCTGGCAGTTGTCATAAGCAGTACCAGTCTGGAAGTTGGACTTCTGTGGGTAACTCAGCTGAGGGCAAGGTGCATAGTTGTAATAGGGATGGGGGTTATTGGGTGGAATACAAACAGGATGGGATGATTCACCTGAATAAGAAGGTCCAGCGATGTCTGCTAAAATTTCTGATCTGAGTTAAGAGAAGCAAAGGTGGTGGATAGATGAAACAGAAATTGGACAATTTTGAGCAGGGGTTCATCATCCTGCAAAACTGGGGCCATGGCGTTGTACAGTTTGCGGTATGGCTTTACCACAGAGGTCATTGAAATTCCCACATTGGCTTTGGGTAGAGTGCTGCCACAATTAAAATGTGGTCTTCCATTGTGAATTGGAACGAAAGCTCAGAGAGAGTCTCATTACAATAGATAATGGTCAAAAACTCAGCCTTTCACTGGGACATCTTTGCAGTGCCACCAAACAACAGCAATACAGTATACTTTACCTCTTGATAGGTGATGGAGCTTCTTTCATGATAGAAAGTGACTTGGTCAGTGCTTACAACATCCAGGGCGGATATCAGCATTTAGCCTTGCACTTGTACAAAGCTCCTTTTGCCACAAATTAAATCATTTGAAAAATCTATGGATGTTCCCATCGTGGTAGAATGGAGACAGAATATTAGTGCAGACCTCCTCCTCACACTCATAACTATGAGCCTTGGGAGTGTACTGAGGAATAGGTTGAGGCCATAGCTGGATTACCAAAGAGGAGATGGCTTTTAAGGGTCAGCGGTGCATGGCTTGTCTGCTGCTTTAGGGGTAGCATGGGTCTCTTTAGTAGCAGTATGCCATCACCTGAGGAAATTGGCCCATTGGAGCATAATTGAACCCCAGGACTGCCATCAGGGGTTGCATAGTTCACACTATCCATGTTTTTAGCAAAAAGCTCCTTGGCTTAGTATCCAGTCTCAACTCCATCATAATACAATTCATTCCAAACGAGCCCTGGTTAGTCTTCCACTTCCCAATGAGGGCGCGAGGGTAGTTTTTTTTTCTAACTTCTGCTCCACACAGTGTAGCCATGCAGTATTTTTATCCAGGTGATTGGCTGGTTGCCTGTTTTGTTGCCTAAGGATCTGCAGCTGGCTGAACGCGTTTTTTTGATGGTTCATTACGTTGTTGCGCTCCAGAAGGAGCTCATCTTGCTTTTTGAGCACCACATCTAAGACAAGTATGATTTCCATGTACTCAGCTGGTGTAGTATACATGAATATTCCCCATTGATGCAGCCCATGTGACATGGCCGGCAACTGGAGAATTTAGTTTGTGTTTTGTTCAATGAGCCCCCTGTAGTGAGCACCACTGTTATAAATTTAGCGATATGGTTTAATAACTGCTATAAGGTTTGCACAGGGTTAGGCCCACTGAGAAAAGGATAGATGATATGTCATCGCTGGTCCCCAAAATAAACTTAATAAATATAATAATATGAAGTAATAGCTTTTGTGACACCTCTTTATTTAAAATTAATATAATAGAAGATCCCTTCTTCTCACAATCCCTTCCTCCTTATTTCAAAAATCTTTCTCCCTCTAGTCTTTTTGTAATGCATATATATTCATAATTTCTGCCAATTCTGACCCTTTGGCTTAGGCTATTCTTTTCCTTTATATCCTAACTAATTTATCCTTGTAACTGAGAGGCTTTGTCTGAGTCTATTATTTTAAATTTGCCATCTCCTTATTGCCTTATCTCAAGGCGATCTAATAATTATCCTTCCTGAGTTTGGTATTGCCTTATCACCTTATTTTAAGGCAATTTTATAAGTATTATTTGATTACTCATTTTTGGCTAATAATAAACAATCCGCCATAGCTATTTAGGGCTTATCATCCAGTTATATTAATTTTTCAACAAAGGTAACCCTATATCCTGAAGTTTCATATATATATTTATAAAATACTAAACAACTTTTTATTAAACTTTTACTATACAGAGTAATCAAAATAGGGAATTTTTTGATATTGATTTAAAAAAGTGAGTTAACAAAACTTTTTTCTTGTCACTTATTTTATATTTAATAACCATTTTACATAAATTATGTTATAATTTCTATTAATTTTTTCTTAAAACGTTTTTTTTGGTTGACTATAACAATTTTCATCAATTGTTTTATGATTTTTTTTAAAGATTCATCATTTGATCCATGTCTGATAATGCATTATTATTGCAAGGTTTTCTCTAGTCAATTTGGAGTTGTCTAATTCTTAAATTTTAAGTCTATCAAGAGATCTAACTTGGCTAATCTGACATACACTTTACCTTCAGCAAATAGATTTATACCCAGATAAACAGCTGCATAAACCAAAGTGCTGCCTTACATTTTATGTATAGTTAATGCCCTTGATAAAATAATGGCAACCTTCATCGTTCTGCAGTTCTATAGCTGTACATGGCAGGAAATTAAATGGCTTTTGGCAGTGATATGTGAGAGACATCTCTGTCAAAGTCTATCTATAATTATAGTATGCCATTCTTATACAGTTATCCTCTACAAAAATGTGGCCAAATGATTTCAGTCACAAATCCGTATTACTCCATTGGCAAAAACCAGACACATCCTTGTTAGATGAAGCATAGTTTTTGCTCCAACATTCTTCATTATTTTATTATTCTTTACAGTTGTTAATATCATTTGGTATTATAGTAAAAGTGGGCATGATCTCGCGATGGTTGAGTGGCATTAACAAGTTGTTTATGAACTCAAATCTTGAAAATTTCAGTGCCTTTGCTTTAAAGTGCTCAAGTACTTTCCTGAATTTATCATTAATTTTAGATTATTTAGATAAACTTGTAATGCTCTTTCTATTGTAAATTCACCATCCATGTTAGTGTTAACTTTTTCCAGTAATGAAGTTATGTGGTTTGATGTGAGTTCTCCAACTTTAAATGCATATAGAATTTTGCTGAGTTTTATATCCCCATGTTATCACATGTTTTACATTAATTCAACTAATGTTACCAGTAAGCAAAAGTTTGTAGGCAGAAGCAAATGTTATGTCAGGTGTAATACTTGTTTTCCTCTCACTGATGATAGCTGCATCAAATCTACCAAATACTAAGTTATTGATAGCTCCAAAAGACTCTATGTTTTTTCATTTGTTTCAAGCGTATGTCAATCATGCAAAGCCTTTTGTATGGTAACATTGAGATTACATCTATGAAGAAGAACTTGATATTATTCTAACACTGTCACATCTATCTGATATAGTTGATACTAAGCATTGGCATATTATTTATGTTCTTTCTATTTTTTGAACAGATTATTTTAGTAAAGAGTGTATAGTTAAACCACCCGCTAATCATGCTTTAACGCCAGTGAGGGTGCCACCTTTCACAACCTGTTTGCTATATTACATAGTTAACTTGATTCTAGAGCATATTGAATAGGAAAATTTTCCAGTTCCAGCTTAACCTGTTGTGAAGAGCTGTTCATGAGTTTACTTCCTCCCAGTTGATTGTAAAAACTTTGATTGACGTTCTGGAAGATTTTCTGTTGACCAACATTCATTGCTGATATGTCTGTTGGAATTGCACATCATTCATCTGTTGCTCCATAGTCTCTTTAATTTCTTTTTCCATCTAGAATAGTTCTGTATTGAGAATATCAAAGGTTTGAATTTGGTTGAAAGCATTTTCAAGTTGTTAATATTGTTAATGAAATGTTTACATGTGCTCACTAGTTGTTTTCAAAATTTCTATTTAAGCTAAAAATGCTTCTCTGGCAGAGTTAAATCCTATAATAAGTTCTTGTTCAAAATGGTAAAGCACATATTGAAGGAGAAGACTGTGGTAGAAGTTTCTGGATCATAATGTAGCCATTAAAAATGGAACTATTATGACTGCAGGTGTATTTCTAATGGACAATTTTCTATTTTTAATCATATTTAAAAATTGCTTCCTTATCTAAAGTGGTATATTGTTGTAAGCGTCATGGTCTATAC
Organism: Massospora cicadina; assembly: GCA_022478985.1. NCBI lineage: Eukaryota > Fungi > Entomophthoromycota > Entomophthoromycetes > Entomophthorales > Entomophthoraceae > Massospora > Massospora cicadina. The sequence continues at coordinate 95,151 of JAKSZP010014736.1, forward strand.
TATCTTCATTGTTCTTAGCATGATTCAGCTAAACTGTCATTGCAAAATCCATCTTTCTCATATATAAAGTTATAAGTTATATACTCAAGTAGATGTTATTTATAATACTTAACAACGCTGGCGCAGTATTTAGTTGCTTGGCCAGATTCAAAAACTGTAGAATGTATTTTTGTTCTGGTTTACAAGTTGTTAAACAATTACAAGTCCAGTATTGTGAAAAGAGTATTTTGAAGTTAATAAGAAAAGCTAAGCATCACTTTTTGAAAATCAACACAGCCTGAAATTTAGCTCCACTAAAGAGATTTGCGAAAACTATTAGCAAATATGGCGGGAAACCCCGCAAAAGAACCTGCAGGCTATGCCAAACGAGCCAGCACCACCCCCATATGAAGCAACCCTCAGTTACCCACCTCAGGGTCAACCAGAATCACCCGCTCTCAAGCAGCAGCCATGAGAGCAGGCACCACCCCCCAACCTGGAGCTACTTCAACTAGCGCCAGTTCACCTGATCGCACTTCTGCAACCTGCACGCCTAACAGCTCTGTGTGCGCTGCCTCCCACCAACCCGCTGGGCCCCCTCCAACCAAGGAGGCCATCACCCACGCTGTTTTAATGGCGTCTGCTCAGCTGAATGCAACTCAGCCCATCCAGGCATTCACCTCCCCCATTGTGTCAGCTAATTCAACCCATCTATTATTGCTGACGCCGTGTTTCTGGATCCCTCCATGAGGGGCAATACCCAGCTACCTGGCCCCAAATCCTCAGATGTAAGGTTGGATTAGCCACACATTCTGGTTCACTAAGCACCAAATTGGGACAATCTTCTCTTCCCAATAAGGATTTAGATGGTTCATATTTTGGAACTTTACACCAGTTCCAATCTCACCCGTCCCATCTAAACCCCGTAATTGGCACTTCTCAAGTCGGCACTTTATCTCCATATGCTGAAAATGACCAATTCACCAATCAGCCAATGAGTTTTGCCCACGAAATCACAACAAATACTCGGGCTGAATTTACCCAAATAGATTGGGATGGTGATGAAACATCGCCCTCCTCCCAATTAACTGGAGTTAATTCCAATCTGGATGGGCCTCCCCAATTTAGTGAGGCCCAACAAACCGCCCCTCAATTTAATATGACGCCAGCAACTGCTGTAACATTCCAGCAACAAGGGAACTCTGCAAACTTGTTCAAACCACCAGCTCACACTCAACCCGCAATTGCATCCCAAAGCAAACACAAACGTGCCAAAGGAGCCACTGGGGCGTGGCAAAAACCTCTGGCACCAACGCTACCCAAAGCTGATCCCCGTGAAGTGTCGTTTATTGCTGATGTTAAGAAGAAATGGGCCGAAACTGGAGCGCAAAAAGCTCTACCTCGCTCAACCCTCTCCCACGCAATTCGCCTTTATTATGGGCATAACCCTGTTGAATTCTATACATAGGATTACTTCTCATACTTTGCAGCGATTGCGGAGACATCTCCAATTAACACCACCATCCATGAATCAGTGGAAGGTCACTACATCGATGTGGGCTTCACTGAAGCTGCCCTTGCTGACCATGCTGCCACCCTCCAGGTCATTATTCCACGCGGATCTCTTCACATCTCCCGCACACGCTCTCACCTGGAGAAAATTTCATGGGTTACTTTTTCCAACCTACCAAAGACTGTTGATCCTGAGTCTCTTAAACTGGCGCTCCATCGTGGTTTAATGGAGTTTGGGTCTGTTCTTTCAGTGGACTTTAGCGTCCCCTCTTACTATGCTCCCACTCAAAGAGCTCGCACTGCTAGGGCGTCGTTCATCCCCTCCCCCACTGTATCCCACAACATTGAGGTTATTCCTCGTGTGTCGGTAGTTGGGGCATGCCCTGAGACCTTTTTTGTCGACCCTGATCAGGCGCGCCCCCGGTGTTCATGGTGTAACGCCCTTGGACACTTGTATAGTGGCTGCACAGCTCGAAAACAAGCCCTCTTAGCCACCACCCAGGGGCCTAAACCAGGCCAAAAACAATCCCACGTGGCCGCAGCAGCAATTCCACAACCCACACAATTGGTTCCCATTCAAGACCTGTCCCTTGAGGCCTTACGCCTAGCAGTTGAAACAGCTAATCCCACTATTGGTATGGGATACCTTCGCGCTCATGCCCCCCTTCCAGTGGGCACCCCCTCCAATCTCCCAGAGTCAACTCCCTCTCTCACCAAGCGCAAGGCATCTCCCACAGGGTGCCCCTCATCAGCCACCCCCACTTAGGGCTCCGCGGCACCCTCACCAACCTCCACCAGCGATTTATCGCATCAACCCTCAGCTCCCAATGGAGCTATGCCCACCAGCATGGACTGGCAACCCGCGGCCTGCAGTAGAAGTGCCACCTTAAAGAGTCCTACCCCAACCCCACAGTCCATTTTGCGCGGATCCTTTGCAGTGTTGGAGGAAGTGAATATGGACTCAGACTCATCAAATGGGGACACCGCGGAGGTCACCATTGAGCACCCTCAGGTCCTTCCCCTGCAACGGAGCGGGGCAGCATCCTAGGCTGGCTTACTGGGTCCTCCGCCCCCCACCCTCTCCTTCCCCTCAGAACCCTCGACGCTCCTCACGGATTAAAGCTAATAGTCAAGCTAAAGGACTTAAAACTAGCTGCCTCACAGCAGCAGGTTTAAGCGCTGGCAACCCCCCAGGACATGGAGGGGAACAGCTATGAGTCCCCATGGCAGCACCCTGGCCCTGCAATCCATCAACGCAAATGGGTTGCGGGACTTTAAGCGGAGAGCCCGCCTCCTCCGAAACTTCAGGTCAGCACAAATTGACATCGCTGCTGTCCAGGAGCCCCATATCCTCCCCACGAACAATCTGCATGGAATGAACAGTTTGGAAGCAACTCCTTCTGGACAAACCATGCAGCCCTTATTGTTTTGAATCCCCAGGTTAAAACCCATTCTTTTTCACAATATCTAGGTGGCCGCCTCATACTGGCCAAACTCACCACTCCTGACTTCTCCTTCTTCGCTGCAAGCATCTACCTGCCTAATGCAGGTCAGGAGCAAAATCGGCTCTTGGAAGAGCTCTCCAACTCAATCTCCCACGGAATACAGTCCTCTTAGGAGATTTCAACACAACCATAAGTCGCGTCCGTGACTCTTACCCCCCTGCAGCAAAGGAACGCCCTGGATCAAGTCGCCTCCAGTATTTTCTTTGCCTGAGTGGCTTTATAGATGCGCTTCCACCCTCCGCTTCTGGCCTAGGTTGCATGACTATGATCCAGTATGATGGAGGAGCTTTCCAGTCAGCGTCACGCATAGATATGGCACTGATTGGCCCCCTGCTAATTGGCCGCGTCTCCTCTCCCATCTCTCGTGACAACCATCTGAGTGATTACAGGTCACTCACCGTTGTCCTCACCACCACACTTAGACCGTCGCGTAGGTTCTGGCCTAGGGTTGCCCCAGCTCTTCTCAACAACCCCTTCACTAAGGAGAAGCTGTCTATGACCATCCGGGAGACTCTCACCTCCCCCACCCCACCTTCTTGACCACAAGGCTAGATGGGGGTGACCAAGGAGGGCATCACCCGCGTTGCTTACAACTGTGCCAAAGCCCAGATGACTGCATCTTGCGCCAGAGTCAAAAGGGCGGAAGCCAGAATCAGACATCTGGAGCGAAACTGCCAGCCTTCGCCCTCTCCCAGATGGTTGGAAGACTGGGAAGCGGCTCAGGAAGCACTCCGCTTGGAGCTTACACTGCAGGAAGAACGGGCAGCAAACTTTAAAACATCTCGTTACTATGCTCGATGGGAACGCCCCACCCACTTCTTCTTTGAGAAACAGAAAGCCCGGTCAACAGCGCAGGATATTACTGCACTGAAGATTGGCACTAAAACCACTTCAGATAAGGAGGAAATCACTCAGGAACTACACCGCTTCTACTCCAGCCTCTTTCATGTCACTCAGGTGGACCCATCGGACATCCAAGACTTCTTGTGGCGGGCTCCAGAGCCGCCCATTGACCCACGGGCTGATGAGGCTCTACTGGCGCCTATTTCCATCCAGGAGGTGATGGAAACCCTTCTGAAATCCCCACGGCTTAAAGCCCCAGGCCCAGATGGAATACCCTTTGAGGTGTACCTTCTGGAAACTGCAGTGATAACCATAACCCTCCGCGACTTCTTCGCTGCACTCTTGGTGAATGGCGAGGTCCTCCCCGACTCCAGAGGCTCAATCACGACCCTCATTCACAAGAAGTCAGAACGTGAGAACCTGGCGAACTGGCGCCCCATAGCGTTGATCAACACAGACCACAAGCTCTTCACGAAGCTTTTGGCCAACCGCATCACCAAATGGGTGTCACCTCGCCTCTCCCCATCCCAGCACGGTTTTATTCCGGGGAGGTCGTTATGGGACAACTATAATGACCTTCACGTGACTTTGACTGCTAACTCTCGTAAGGTGAATGGCTTTGTGGCTCTCCTGGATATGGAGAAAGCATATGATCGGGTAGCCTGGAAGTATATTGATGCTTCCCTGTCCCGCTTCTATCTCCCACCCGCAGCTAGGCGCTGGATATCAGCGCTCTATGACAAGCTCCACACCAGAGTCCTGGCGCCAATGGGTTTTACAGTGGCAGTACCAGTTGGACAAGGTCTCCGGCAAGGGGACCCCCTGAGCCCTATCCTTTTTAACATCACCCTTGACCCCTCTTGGCCTCCTTACAGGACAAGCTAACAGGGATTCTGGTCCCAGGTAAAGCCCCTACACGCACCATGGCATTTGCAGATGACACTGCCATTGCATTTGGCTGCCCTGGGGATGTTGCCCTCGCTGCTGTGACCATTGAGAGGTACACCAAGGCGTCCAACGCCATGGTCAACACCTCCAAGACAACAGTTGTACAGGTCGGCTCCCCCACCTTCCCCCCACCATTTGGTATTGAACCTGAGCGCGGTACCTTCCGTCACCTGGGCGTTCTCACCAACCAACAAGGAGTTGCGCTAAAAGACAATGAGGACTTGTTCCTTGCAGCAGTTAACTCCAGGATTGCCAGCTGGAACTGGCGGCACATCACCCCCCAGGGTCGAGCTCTGATGGCCAATGTGTTCCTCCTCTCTAAAGTCTTGTTCCTAGCGCACGTCTGCCCATTAACAGATGCATTTTATACGCGGCTCAATGTACTCCTCCGCTGTTGGATCTGGGGCTCAAACCATCCACCAATGGCCCTCTCAACCATTGCCTGACCCTGCAATGAAGGGGGCCTAGGGCTTCTGGACACACGATCCCACGCCACCACAATCTTCCTGAAGTTCCTATGGCCGATTGTCTGCTGGGACGCGACCCCCATGCCCCAATGGGCGCCCGCCCTCCGCCAGTCAGTGTCAGCAGCTCTGGGTCTTCCTAGAGCATCTCTGACCTCATTAGGGGAGTGGCTCACAAACCACCCAGGCCATCGCCTAAAACCATCCTCATCCCCCTACTGGAACCAGGCTCTCCTTGCCCTGAAACGAGTAGGCGCGCGGATCCACCATGCCCTCCCATACAGAAGGGAAGGCCCTGGCCTCAGCCCCCGTCGCCATGCAATTGTGCACAATGGACAAGTTGTCACAACTCGCCTCAACCCCCAAGATCGTCCTCCCATCCGCCCAAGACTCCTTGAGCTCCTCTCTCCCTCCGTGAGATTTGACCTTAAGGAATTGTGGAAGGACGTCTATCACCCCATCCTGTCAGCAAAGGTGTCCAACACCTTATGGAGGGTGCTCCACTGTTCATACAGGACAGGGGACCGGACTGACCCTACCTTCCAGCACTGAAGCTGCCCCCACTGTGTGGAGCCTATTGACTCCCACCTCCATCGTTTTTTCACCTGTCCAGGTGTCGCCGCATTTTGGCCAAAGGCCCGCGCGCTCCTCCATGCTCAGCCCTGGTCTGGACACCCTGTGCAAGACCTCATGTTCGAGCAGACATTGCCTGGTTGCCACTGACCCCTCCGTGTCCTCGCCTATGCCACAGCCATCTGGACCATCTATAACTCCTTCCTTCGTGCTGCCTTTGACCAGCAGGTGTGGATCTTTCCACACATGATCACCCACTTTCAGGTACACTTTGAGATGGCTCTGAAGGTCTGCACTATGTCGCCAACCCTCCCCCGCTCAGTTGTCACTGCAGCACGGCTCTGGCGCGCAAACCCCCTCCCTTTCTCGATGCCTCCTCCCTCCCCTTCCCTCGCCTTAGGCTCTTAGGAGCCCAGGCGTAATTCAATAAACATCGATGAATCCCCCCTTGGGTTGGGACCATCTAGTACTAAAAAAAAGAAGTTAATTAGAAAAAAATTGGCCAAAAGACCCTGACCAATTATTGTTAGAACCCTTTGAATTGGGGCAATACCGTTATTAGTACTTCTTAGGCAAATAGCATGAGTTCAGATAGCAGGGCTACTCCAAATTGTCAGCGGAATCAAGGAACCCATTTGGAGGTCCCTTTTCTTCTTACAACGAATTTAGTTTACCCTACACCGCAGAGACTGGCCCCTTTTATAGGGTTTGGGGGTCCTGCAAGGTGCAGTTAATTTCCCGCCCCATATTTGGGTAAAATATATTAAAACCTTCTCTCACAGATTTATCTTACCTTACATAGACCTCCATTGGCAGTTCCATCAGAGAGTGGCAAGTCTCAAGAGTTTAAATAAGTCAAATCCCGATGTTCTCTATTTTTGGACATGCATAGCCTAATCCAAACTTTAAGCCTTGACACAATTAAATACTAAGCACTAAGAAATTAAGGGGGTTCGCTTCTTAACCTCCCCATAATGACTAAAAAAACCATATAAAAACTAATCCTTTGAGTTACTTTATTATTAGCTTACTATAAGTGGCCAAATTACACCCCTAATAATTGAATGTATCCGCAGTAGAGAATTGTACTCCTGAAAATATTTGTTGGAATTTAGATGTAAAACGCACCAGCTAGCAACACAAAAATCCTAAAATCCAACAAATGGTGCTTATTTCAGGGGTAAGACACCACAAAACAATATATAAAATGGAGGGTAAAAGTGTGAATAACCCTTGTAACCCCCTCTGCCTCTGACCACCAGCTCGATGCTTTGACTCAGCAGTTAGCCAGCGCCCTGTTTTGACTTTTAACCCTCAAACAGCGCGTATGCCAAGCCTCTCATAAGGCTGCTACAATTATTGCAAAACCCCCTTTCTGAGATAAACTTACCTCAGGTGAGGGCAGAATTGCCTCGATTCTCTTCATGTATGAGGCTGTTATGGAAGGAACAACGATACCCCATAACTGTTTAAACGCATTCTCACCTGCGTTAGCCGCTTCACCCAAGAGGAGATGGAATCCTATAAGGACACCCTTAAATCTTGGGCCAATTAAATAAAGCTCTCATTGAGGGGTTTGGATCCCTTCAGAGCTTTCAAAGTCAAAAACAGGCGTTTATGTTCCTTAGTCTGAAAGAGGGATAGTCAATCACCTCTTTTGTTGAGCGAATTTATAGTAAATCTCAGCCTCTTGTGTTAGACAAAATGCTCCCTATTGATAATGCTATTGCTGCTGTTTTGCTGGATTGGCGTCTCATCCCTCTTTGGCGATGAATATCTCTGCCATCAAGCGCTCCTTAAAAACTATATGGGATATCAAGGAGGCCTTGTTAGTGGGGGCTGACTACTAATAAAGCTTTACTACGCAAGGAGCTCTGAGGTGAGAATATACTATAACCCCTATAGCCTCTTCTATGGCTGTCACCAATTGTAAATCTTCACCCGCAAAGCTCACAAGATGCTCCTCCCCATGTGAAGATAGGCAGAGGATACTAGCAGTGACGGGGCAGCACATCCTTCCACCTTTAGCTCCTAAAGTGCAGCCGGTGAATTTAGATTCCAATTTGCCCTGCTATTTTCCTTCTTCAGAGCGGCCTTACAAAGTGCCTCAATTGTCACGTCCCACCAAGGCAATATCTCTATCCCCCTCGGCATCTCCTCCAGCTATATCTAGCTCAAAACCTGTAGCCATGGGGCAGCACAAACCCCCTATGTCAAAGGCTAATTGTAGAGCCATAACCATTACAGAGTCTTCACAGAAAGTTAGCTAGCCAATTGAGAAAACAGGACCTCCCCTGAAACAAGGGAAGCACTGATCTTACCTCCTAACTGAAGAAATCTTTGACGTGCATTGAGAATCCCTCCACCGATGAATCTGAAGGGGGTTGTGAAGATGTCAGCCACTATGTCTTAAGAGACCCTTATGAAGTGGAGATATATGATAGGTCAAACTCTGAGAGAGTGGATATGGCTAGGATCCCCCACCAAACTTATCTCCGCCAAGAGTTGAGGAATTTTGAGGTCATTGACACTGCCAGTGACGCTGACTAGCTCATTGCCACCTTGTTATGACCTAGTCAGAGTGTTCATACCCAGCAGTCTATCCAGGAGAAATACCCTGAGACTGCCAAAGGTCTTGCCTCTACTCTCCATCTGAAGGAGGTCCTCGCTCTTTCCCCCAACTTGAGTGGAACATATACCAATGTGGAGGTCATTGTCAATGGAGTGTGGGTTAGGGCTATCCTTGACACTGGGTACCCAGTAAACAATGTCATCAAGACTCATTAAAATATTAAACTGGCTTCCAATCTTGACTATACTAAGAATTTGGGACTGCAGGCCCCAACAACACCTGCGCCATTATAGGGTGTACTCTTATCTGCCCATCCGTTTTGGGAGAGGCTCATCTTGTCAGCTCCTATGTTAGCCCTGGCTAACGGTACCCATGATCTACTCATTAATACTCAGTTCAGGCTTGAGTATGAAGGGATTTTTAGCTTGAAACAGGTTTATCTCTCCCTTTTTAACTATGAGGTTCCACTGATTTTGATTAATGAGGAGCTAAATAAAAAGGATTATGCTTGCACAGTCTAGTATCCCTCTTCCGCCTTATCCCTACTTCACACCACGGCAGGATGGAATACAAAATGTTGCATCAATCAGTGGAAGCTCTGGAGAGAATCTCTTTATATGCTTCTGAGAGATAGTCATCAAGGCTGGTGAACAAAAGGTAGCTGACACAAAAATTACCTTACAAATCCCTCAAAACTGCCTACTGCACCTAATTAGTATTGATGGAGTTATCCCTCTTGAGCCCAGAGTATTGCCAGTCGTGATAGACCCAGCCTATCAGCGACCTATTTATCTCCTGCTGGGGAATCTTACCAAGAAGGGCATGGTCATCAAGAAGCATCAGGAGATCGTAAGAGGCCTGCTAATTCACATTAAGAATGTCCAACAAGTTTACTGTATTGGGTCTATGGCGGTTATGGTCCTACCTGATAATCAAGATGTTATGTACTCTTCCCACTGTTCATATCTCTGATAATCTAACCCCGCAGAGCTTAATAAAGTTAATTCATTAGTGGATTCTTATAATGACATCTCCAAAACTGATTCTGATTATGGACATATGAAGGTTTGGACTCATACCATTGATGTTGGGATGCTTTCCCTATCCAATCCAAACCCTATCGCAAGTCCAAAGTTATGGAGCAAAAGATGTGAACAGAGCTAAAACAGTTACTGAATGCATGGTTGCTGGTTCCCTCTCAAAGTCCTTAGTCATCCCATCTATTGCTCATAAAAAAGAAGAATAGCAGTCACCGGGTAGTTATGGACTACAAAAAATTGAATAACCTCATAAAGAAGGATAGCCATCCCGTCCCTTGTATTGATGACGCTTTAACCCAACTCTATGGGTCTAAATTCTTCTCAACCATGGACTTGGCTAGCGGTTATTGACAAATGGACCTTTCTCCACAGGATCAGGAGAAGTGCGCCATTATATGTAGCAAGGGCTTATTTCAACCCACTTGGCTACCCCAGGGGTTGTGAAATGCGCCGGCCACTTTTAAGCGGGCATTAGATCACATTTTCCTGGACCTTAAGCTTAGCTACGTGATTGTCTACCTCGATGACATCACATTCTTCTCCAAAATATTCAACGAGCATCTCATGCGCCTAAAGGAGGTGTTTCAATGATTGCGGGCTTTAAACATCAAACTAAAGCCCTCCAAGTGTACTTTTTCCAGTAGAAGCTAAAATTCACAGGCATTCCTTCTCACAAGATGGAATCAACCTCTACAAGATAAATTAAAGCAATATCTAAGATGACAGAACCCAAAATCCTTTGAGACATCCAAGTATTCTTGGGCATGATGGGGTACTACCATCATTTTATCCCAAAATTTTCCCATATCAGCGAGCATCTTGTCCGCCTCCTGGCTAAGGACACCCCCTTCCATTGGAGTGCTGAACAAAAGGCCGCGTTTGAAACCCTGAAGGAGCTTTTGCAAAAAGACCAATACTCCGCCACCCTGACTATGTCAAGACTTTCATGTTGTTCATAGATGCCTCTGACTACGCTGTTGGAGCTATCTTAGCTCAACTAGATGAGCACGGGATCAATCATCTCATGTCCCACTTTAGCAAAATGCTGTCAAAAGCTGAGCGCAATTACAGCATTACTGAGAAAGAATGCCTGTCTGTCCTGCTTGCTGTGAAGCACTACTGCCCTTCTTATATGGGACTTCCCTCAAAGTAAATACTGACCACGCCTCCCTAAAGTGGTTACAGAATAAGAAGTACCCCATGAGATAGTTGGCTCGCTGGGCTCTGAAGCTCCAACATTATGACATGACTATTGAGCACGGGGAAGGAACGCGCCACATGAATGTAGATGGGTTAACACGGATGAATGTTCTTCACTTAGACAATGGTAAGTCTGACAGGTTACATGACCTCCTATGACTCCTGACGCGTGGGCTGATGAAGATGAACCAGTACAGAAAATGCTAGCTTGGCACTCCTGCAACACCAAGTTGGAATGTGGAAGCTATACAAGAAAATAGGAGTAAACTGGTTGCCTTATCTACAGCCATCAGAACAAGTACTGGTGATCCTAGAGTCCCACATCATCATGGGGTCATGGTGGAGTCTGAAAACCTATGAATGGGTAAAAGAGCGGTATTGGAATTTCATGAAAAATTTCGATGTTCAGGCGTTATGAAGGCTATATAACTATTAGTTTTGTGGATCTATAAAGATATAAAATAAGGCACCAAAGTTACTAGTTTTGTTGCAATAATGGATTCCAATTGGAAAAATGGGATTCAATCTTAGTTAACCAAAAAGAAACCCCATGAGACAAAAAATGTGGTGCTTTATTAGCTGGAATTTAGAGATAATTATAAGAGAGAATTAAGTAGATCATTATAAGGATCTTTGTGCTATAAATGAGATACAATTTTTTGTTAGAGGAAAGATATAGGTTGATTATCCAATCTGATGCAATTTTTGTTAGATGAATCAACCATTGCCTCATGGGATCAACCCTTTCAGAATGCTTAAACTCCTCAGAAGGCTTAACCCCTTCAGAAGGATGAGACTGATAACTCTGAAGAGTTGACCATTGGTCCTGTGAAAATCTGAGGATTGCTCGTTGATAATTAAATTCCTGCACATTTAATCTGGAATAAGTTTGCCAAATGATCCTCAAATAATGCCAGTAGCTTACAGTATTTTGACCATTTGGAAACTCACTAGTCATAATAAAATAGCCCTGACTCTTCTAGCCAATTTTGGGCTCAATTTTCCCTTTGTATTTGGGAACTTCTCCTGAGGCAGGCAAAGTTACAAGCTGTGGATCCTGAGATCCCAGATTGTCAACACTCTCCAAACAAGACTTAAATGAAAACCAGAAGGAAGATTAAATAAAATAAATCTTTATTAAGACTAAATTATATGATATTTATTTATTAGGCCAGGCGCTGGTATTTATACCTCTAGGGCATCTCCTGGCTACATTTGAGCATGCAATCTCAACAGATTATTTTCCACCTCATCTTGACCCTTGAACTGATACAACTGAGACATACTGCTAGGTTTATTGGTAACAAAATACTCTCATATTTGGGAGAAATCTCAAGGACAAAAATCGCAATAATGAGTATGAAAAATTGTCCTAGGATAGTCTTGAAATGAGTTTTGTCATACTGCTGACAAAATACAAATTCTGGAAGATTTTGGCATCAATCTAAATAAATGATGTACCTTTGAATGGGCATCAGCAGGCCTCTCTTGGTAGCACTAGGTACTCCCATTCTGGCTGTCCATGTGCAAGTGCTATCATGCCAGCTATACATATTTACATACAAGAATTATTTTAGGACCAGCTCAAAATATGTTTTTGTCATTTGGCTGATGAAAATGACACCCTAATCAAGATGTCAACTGACCCCCTTGATAGCACTAGATACTCCCATTTAGGTGGTCCATGTGAAAGTGTTACCATGCTGATTACAAGGATTGACAGATGAAATTTGTCCTAGGTGGGAAATTATTTTTGATCCAGATCAATCATGTTTTTGTCATACAGTTGACAAAAATGACTCCCTAATTAGGATATCAACTGGTCCTCTCAATAGAACTAGGTACTCCCATATTGGCAGTCCATGTGCAAATGGTATCTTGCCAATTATGAGGATTGACAAATGAAATTTGCCCTAAGTTAGGAAAAGGATTATGTTTTTTTCATCTATTCATTCATGTGATTTGTAGACGTTATCTTTAAGTCAATCCTGAATGATTTCACATGCTGAATATTTGATATTGATCCCAATTTGTCGGATATAGTTGCCAAGTTTTGGTGCAGTGATAATTGGCCCAACTGTGTGAGTGTATTCAGCCCAAGCTTCCAATAGAATAATTGGATCAAATTGACATTAAGTTACTCAGCCCAAGCTGAGTAGTTGCAGAGAAGATCAGCCTAAATGTGCAGGTGTAGCAGCCCAAGCTTTTGATAATATTAAATCCACGTTTTGATAATCAGCCTGAGCCGCGTTATTGCAATAGGCTTTAATTAAAGTATTAGCTCGAGCATTAGGAAGATAATTGGCTTAATCCGTTGGTCATTGAAGGGTTTATTTTTGAGTCAACTGCCAGAATCAAACAGGTCTAAAAGAGAATCAGATATCTGATGGACTTTTACAATCTTATTATACTGAGATGCCAAAACTCAATCTTGATTAGAATAAGTCATTGCAGTTGAATTTCCTACATGCACCCCTCAAGATCTTGCCAAGGGCACTTACTTGTAAAGAAATCTACTATTAACTCTATTGATAACAGTTCCAATGTCAACAGCTAAAATGGACTATCCAAGGCCTGACAATAGATAATATGATAGGGTTTAGACCATAAGGTATCAAGTTTGTGAATTTGTCCTCCAGTTCTATGATGATAAAAAAGTATAAGATCTCCTATTTGATATTCAGGTAAGGTAGGTCAGGTAGCATTGGTCCTAGGTCCTTCTTTTAAAACCATAGTAGAAAGAGAACTTGAAGCTAAGGCTTGCACTCTGAGAGTCTCATCAGCTAACCTTCTCATAGCTAATTCATTAGTTTGTTGGAAGCAGTATCAAGTATAGGTTGTACACTAGAGGCTAAATTAGGATCCTGACCATTAAGAGCCTTGAAAGAAGATATTCCAATTATATGATGAACCAACCCTGCAAGCTCACATTGTGCTAGGTAAGTATAGATTCCATCTAATAGGGTCAGTTGAAGCCATCTTTTGTAGAATGTCTATCAGGGTACCATTAGCTCATTCAACGGCACCATTAGTAGAAGGATTATAAGGAGCTGTAAATGACTGACAGGTTTCCATCAACTTAGCAAGCTCATATACTACCTGTGAAATTCTATTGGGTCCATTATTAGTTAAATGTACTTTGGGCTACCATGTCAAGTGAAAACTTGCTTAAAAAGGAAGGATGCAGTAAAATAAGTGGTACTAGTGTAAACTGTAAGGAGAGCGTCTATAACTCTCCTGGTTCCAGCATGGTGGTGCTCGGTGCAAAGAGCCAACGCATGGAAACTAGATGTTAGCACTAAAGCTACTAGCGCCCAGAAGAGGGTGCTGGAGCAATAATAAATAAAGCAAAGAATTGTGATAAATAACCAACCAAAAATGACGCGGTGCACAAGGAGAGAAGGGGTAAACAGCCCAGGTTGGAGGGGACCTGGGTGAACCAATAGTGAACGGGGTGCAAATCTTACTGTGGTTAAAATGGAATGGTTAATATGGAGCGAGACCTCCTTGAAAGGGTCCACGCACAGGATTGTTTAGAATAACATATTAGAAAAATGGTAAAATAAATAAAATTTTATTTTGGAATTTGACCAATAAGGAATGTTGCTCAGGGAAAACATATTTAAACTTGGATGGGGGAATAAGGGGTTTGCTGCAGTGGGCCCAAGCACTGACACACCAATAGGCCAACGCTACCATCTGAATGGGTCAAATATACTGAAACTGACTTCACATGAGTGGTCGATTGAGTTGGATTTGACCTGAACGCGTTGATTTGTAAATGGAACTGGTCTCAAAACCCTGTTCCTAAACAAACCAAATGGAACCATCCGCGTTAATTTGGTATACCATCTGTTTTAATGTCTGGACCAACGTAAGGGGCTTGGCATTTGGCACCCCACGAGTACCAACATGGGAATATTTTGCCCATACCCAACGTTAGTCTAGGGTATGCCTAAGGTCTGGGAGGCCCTGTAATTTCACCTTCTGAGCCTCCTGGCGCCCAGCCTTATCCTTGGGGTTGGTCCCCACTATGATGTCATGTGACCATGACATTACCCTCTCCTCCTGATGGGGCTCAACTCCCCTTCCAGGGGCTTGCGCAAGGGAAAAGTTCTTGTGGGTAGGGGCCAACTTCATGGTGGAAACAGTCAGTTTTGGTTGAGATCCAGAAGCTTGGGGAAACGATGGTGGATGGCTTTAATCAGATCTTGGGAATGCACATAGTCGTGCACTGGAACCCACTGTTCTCTGCAGCGTCAAAGACCTTCCAGGATACCAGGTACTCAAGTCTTCTTTTAACATGGCGGGAGGCAACTATTTCTTCCACCTCCCACTCTGGCGCCCCATCCACGAGATAGGCCTCAGGAGTCTCTGGTGGGGGGCCCTCAAACAACGTCAGTTTGCTCTCATGAAACACAGAGAAGATCTGGAATGAGGGGGGAGATCTAGTTGGTATGAGGCATGGCCCACCTTTCTTTACGCGATAGGAGCCAATCCTCTTTGATCCCAGCTTCTTGCATGGCTGCTTGATAGGGATGTTACGAGCATTAAGCATCACAAGATCCCCTTCCTTGTATGCAGGACCCACTAGGCGCTTTCCATCAGCATTCTCCTTATACACTTGCATTGCCGCCTCCAGGCTTGTGGAAACCCCATGGTGGACCTTCTTGATTGTCTTAGCAAAGTCCATCACCGTTTCAACCTTAGACACACAGCTGGACTCCATGTTAAAGGCTGGGTTAAAGCTATTTTTGGCGAAAAATGGGGAACAACTGGTTGAGGAATGCATCGCCTTGTTGTGACTAAATTGGGCCATAGGAAGGTAAAAACCCAATTTGAATGATCCGTGGAGGTGTAACACCGCAGGAACTGTTCCAAGCACTGGTTCACTCGTTCAGTCTGCCCATCTGATTGGGGGTGATAGGCAATCAAATGGCAGGGGCGAATATGAAGAGGCTTACACAACTCTTCCCAAAAGATGGAGGTAAACTGGGGTCCCTGGTCACTGATAATCTCTTGGGGAACCCCATGGAGCGCAAACACATGCGTGACAAAGAGCCTAGCCATCTCATCTGCGGTTATTGTCATTTTGCAAGGATGAAGTGGGAAAACTTCGCAAACGGTCCACCACCACCATGATCTCATCATAACCATCAGAGCAGGTAGTTCCACAATGAAATCAACTGAGAGGGAAGTCCAGGGCCCATCAGCCTTTTGGACTGGTACCAACAACCCCACTAAAGGCTGACAATTGTGTTTCATCTGGTTGCATACCAGGCACTCCTTACAATACCGCCTCACCTGAGCAGGCAAGCCCTTTCAATTGTAGGTGCAACATATCAACTCCAAGGTCTTTGCTTTCCCCGGATGATCAATGGTGATTTTATCATGATGGTCCCAGATGATTTCTAGGCGAAGTGGTCCAGCAGGTGCCCAAAGGCGCCCTTGGAATCACACCATCTTATCCTTTACATGATAACCCCTGGATAGATCCTCTTGATTTGAAGCGCTCTTGCAAGTATCATAGTATATTCGCCTGACAGCGGCTGAGAAAGGACATATTTTCTGAACATACCATATTCCTACGCGTTTTCCAGAGGTGCAAGCGCTGGCCCGTTGGCCAGGGGAGAGGGAAGTTACGACAGAATTTTATCAGGAGGAATCATCACTTGTGTGTTGTGGAGTTCTGCCTCCTTTGGATCAGGAGCTAAAGCAGGGTTGCGACTTAAAGCATCCACTAAACCATTATCCTTGCCATTGGTGAATTTGTAAGAAAAGGCAAATTGGGCAAGGGTCTCATGCCAACGGTCTGCCGTGGGTTTAGGACATGAGGGGCACGGTAGTATAAGGCACGGTGATCTGTACATATGTAGAATGGTAGGGTAGAGCCATGCAAGTGGTAACGACAATAGGTCAGCGCCTCCACCACTGCTAGTAATTCATTGTTGTAAACAGCGTAATTCAACTCAGGCAGAGACATTTTCCTGGAAAAATATACCACTGGATGCTCTATCCCATCTTTGCCTACTTTTAACAAGACAGCTGGTATGGCGAAGTTGGAGGCATCAGAAGCAACAATGAACTCTTCATTGGGATAAACATGGTGAAGGACGGATGTGGATAACAGGGTGCATTTCACTGCTTGGAAAGCATCCTCCAAAACGGAGGACCACTGAAGCACCTTTGCACCGCTAGCCTTATATAAAGGAGATGCCTCCTCGGAAAGATTTGGCATGAACTTCTTGAGGAACATACACATCCCCAAAAAGCTTCTCAATTCCTTGACAGAAGTGGGGGCGGGCCACTCACGAATTGCCTTCTCCTTATCTGGAGTTATCATGTGTCCTTGGTCAAACACGACGTTGCCCAGAAAAGTGACCTGAGACTTGAAAACTCACACTTGGTTATCTTCAGTGTAAGATTAGCTTCCTTTAACAATTCCATCACTTGCTGAAGGTGTACTGCATGGGACTCATGGTCGGGGGAAAACACCAGAATGTCATTCATATAGGCAACCGTGCATACCCCTAACAAGTCACCCAACGCTGCATCAATGCGGCGTTGAAAGATAGCAGGGGCATTCTTAAGCCCAAAGGACATGACCCAAAACTGGAAGATCACTTTTCTGGTATATAATGCGGTTAACCACTCCTGTCCCTTTTTAATCCAGGTCTGATTGAACGCATTGAGGCAGTCCAGCTTGAAAAGACCTTCGCCTTCTCCACATAGCGCGCAATATGTGAATCCAAAGGGATGGGATGGAGGTCTGGTACAGTGACATTGTTAAGGCTCCCATAGTCTACGCAGAGATGTAAAATACCATCAGCTTTCTCCACAAAGAGATGTGGGGAGCAAACAGGGGAGGTAAGCTGAAAAATCGCACCTTTAGCTAACTGATCATTCACCCACACATCCAACGCCTCTTCCTCCCGCACAGTCAATGGGTAAATGGGGGAAGATATACGCAACAGATACAAAGTGATCTTGAAGTCACAATCAAATTCAAAGTGCTCAGGAAGTGTGTTAGCGGATGCTGTATCAAAAGAAGATTTCAACCCCTCCAAACAAGACGGTAGGTGAACCTCCACAGAGGGCTTCAGCAAAGGGGCAAGATTACGAAAAAAATTTGGGCCAATGAGGTAATTTGTCCTGGCATTATCCTCTGACAAAGGAACAATCAACTTGTGATCACTAGACAAAGACAAGAATATAGTGTTTTCTTTCAATTAGTCCTGACGTCAAACTTTCTCCACCACTCTACACCCAAAATAATGGGAAACAAGATGTTCCTGATAGCTTGAAAATGGTCGGACAGAAGATAGGTGCCCACCTAGTAGTCCACCAACCCAATGACGTTCAGCGCAGGGATACCTTGAGAAGCCGCACCTCTAACTATACCACCTGGTGAGTAACTCAACTCAAGGTAGTCAGCAAGGTATTGGCCATTAAAATTATTAGTGGCCCTGGTATCCATTAAAATAGTTGTTCTGATCTTTCCCAAAGAGGATGTGAGGGTAAGCGGTCAATATGAAGTATCCATAATGGGATTTATTTAAAGCAGACAATGCCCCCACCTCACCTAAAATTCTTATGAATTGAAAACCATAAGGATATGTTTTGGAATCATAGAAGGGGGAGGGATAGTGGGCCACTCTTACTACTGAGGCCACATATCCTACCACGCCTTCTGCAGGTGCATATACAAGCTTATATTTAAGACGAAGTTCCTTTTCCACCTCCTGAGTGCCCCAGATCATGGTAAGGGTCAAACGTGGGTTCTCAGGGGTAATCTGATATACTGGAATAGGGTCCTCATCCTGGCCATATGAGCTAATAAACAGTT
>JAKSZP010014737.1:0-113447 GCA_022478985.1 Massospora cicadina
CCAAACTGAGGAATGGAATGAGACCCAAAAGCGGATTCTCAATGAGGAGTGGGATTAGCGGAAGTTGGGATATTCGTTGCTTCAAGAGTAGCATGACCATCAGTTGTAGGTGGTACAGCCATTACTGGAGGTAAGTGATGTTCCAACTCATATGAATATCTGGTGCTATTATCATGAGTGTCGTAGCTTTGAACAGCACTGTTTTCTCCTATGTAGGATGCTTCTTCTTGATAGTCATCATCCTCTCAGCGAGATGACTGAGAAGGAGTAAAGAATCTTTGTTCCGCATATTGCAGCTGCTGGGTGGTATCATTCAGTCATTCAGAAAGTTCTTTGTTTTGTAGTCCCAAGATTCATATTTGACTAAACGTACTATCAAGTTGGTGCATGACCGCGTTACATTATTGAAGGAGTTCATCTTGGTTTTTGAGTACCGCGTCCAAGGTAACTTTGAGCTCCTCATATCCAGCTGATGTGGGTTCCAGGAAGACTCCCTAATGACATGGCTTGGATAAGGCATGGTTGGTGACTGGAGTTCCAGAGTGTTGGGTGGTTGATCAATGGGTCCCCCTGTAGTGAGCACCACTAATATAATTTTGGATGGTATCACTAGGATCTGTTGGGCTATTCACATAGGTTGAGCCCTCTGAGCTATGGACGGATGATGTGGGGATCGTCAATCCTTCAGACGCACTTGAAAATATACTTAATAAATAGGAGTGATTGCCCCAACCTGTTTTTTATTTATTTTTATAAGTACAGTTACTTTTCGCTGTCCCATCTCATCTGCACTAAAAAACCTACCTCTCTCCATTTCCCATTTCACTTATATACATCAGCTTCAGGCGATACTATTTCTCATTGCTTGGGTTATTCTATTCCGCCAATTTTCCTCAAATTTGGCTTGTTATTCTTAATCTGCTGTCATCCTATTTGTAGGCGATTTACTTCATATTCGTCGAATCTCAACATTGCCTTATCATCTTATTGCCATATATAAAGGTGATTTAATAAACTCATTATATCCAATAAGACCCGTTATATCTCTACTATCGCCTCATCTCAAGGCACTCAAATATTTGTAACTGATACTATGTTTGGCGGATTCCAACCAGCTGTCCCATGATTATTGTCCAGTCATATCAAAATCGTGACACTGGGAATATAAGCAAAAATCCCAACACATCCCCCCTCTTGCCTAGATTTCCAGCGAGAAAAGGACCAGGGCATGAGAACACCACTTCAGACACTTGGTCAAATACTTCATTGGTTCAAGAGGAGTACACTTGTCAATAATCAACACTGCTCAGGATGACCTTCAGCATATGGTGTTCTTTCTCTTCCTCCTTGCTACCGCCTTCTCAGAGCATGGTCCTCACGACCTGCTGTCATGCCAGGCTGATCAATTTACTCTTGAGGATATTAGTCCTGGGATCCAGTTTTCCCCCGTCAGGGTATATGACCTGCTGTCATATTTAGGATTCTTGGTCCAGCATCCTTAATTTCCTGATTTTCTCCTCATCCTAGACAGGAGACTCTTGCCGTCAATGTTTGTTTCATGGCTTAATTAAGAATACTTATTTCTTATTCTCCCTTGTTATTTCTCTCATAACCTCTTGGCTTAAGTAATTCCTAATTTTTCCCTTGAAGAGCTTATCTCATTAATCTTGAGATTAATTTCCCCAAAATTGGAGCTTAATGGATTTTAGAGTGCATAATGTCAACTTCTATATAAGTATGACATCCCCCCTCTCATCCAGCTCATATGTCAAATTCTGAGTCATGCTACCATCAGCTCCTCAATAGTCTGTCTGACCCAGACCTCTGTCTCTTCCAGCAGATGAGACGAGATGCTTAGCGGAATCTCTTTTATGGTCCTTCCAGGACTCATACGCCTAGTTTGGTGCAAGTGGCTAGTCTTTCCATTAAATTACTGGAAACTTTAACTAATCCCTCTGAAACCAGACTGGCTATCATTTTGATCAACTCTCAGCTGACTCTTCCTCTGCCATCGATTCCAGAGTTGGACTTTAAAACTCTCCTGGATTCAGCTCCTTTCACTGATGCTCTGAACATCATTGTAGATGCTCCGGAGATTATGCCAGTTGCTCTGGATCATTCATTTCTTGCCAGGTCAGACCTGCTCCCTGAATTCCTCTTCCAAATCAGTCAATATTAAAAACCTGCTGTTCTGGTCTCTGAGCTCTCAATTGGTAACAGCATTCACTTTGAGCTCCCCTATGCTGAAAACCAGGACCAAGTCACTGAGGCTTTGACTTTAGTGCTGAAACCCTCTGATCTTGATAACCTTCTGGATCGGGATACTGCTGCTTATTCTCTTTGCTTTGCTGGCCAAGTTCTTCGAAGTTGGTCCAAAAAGCTTCCAGCCTCTCCCAGGTAACACTGCTCTTTCAGCTTCAGCTTCTGAGAAGCCCATAGTCATCACTTGCAGGATGCCATTTACTCCCTGCATGACTATCTCTTTGCCAGAGCTTCCCATTAGTATCATCTGCTGAGGGCGTTGGTAGGGGGCATGATTTGGCAACCCCTCGTCAAGCATCCCTTCTTTGTTGCCTTCCCACATGTCTGGTGTTCTTGATGAAGCCCGTTGTCAGGCGCTCAGGACTAATATTCCAGCTCCAGTGCCATATCAGGATTACTCAGGGTTATTTGCCAATTGCCTCTTTTTATACTGTTGCTTTCCTCCCCACTCCAAGGTTTTGCGATTAGCTTCCTCCAACATATCAATTTACCTTCCCCTTGTTGCTTTCTCTCAAGGCTCAGCATCCGCTCAAAGAACATGGTTTCGTGTAGGTCTCACCCTCACTAGCATCTAATCACATATTAATTTTGACAGGCTGTTCATTCCTACCGCAATCCATCCTCCCTCCCCCAAGAGGCGACATAGGCAGAATCAACCCATACTGAGGACAATCAATAAAAATAAAAATTATAAATAATATATTGGCTTTTTTATCTATGTGGCTTATATTTTTTTCCAATATCTTATCACTTTTTTATCTATATTCTTCTCTTTTACTATGGGACTTGACCTTGTTTTGGTTCAGCAGTCCATCTTTTTCCCTTAAACCAGGTCCTAGGTACTTAAACCTGCCAGTATTCTATAGTTCAGAGGTCCTTTTTTCAGTATTAACCATTTAAATTGGTTCAGAGGTCCTTTTTTTGGACTTGACCTAATCATCAGGACATGACCAACCTAATGGTTCATTGGTCCTTTGGGACTCTTTTATTTCTTTTATCAATCCAATACTATATACTTAGTGTGGACTCGATTCACAACTCTTCCATCAAAGAGATTCTTGATGGAGTAAGCATCTGTCACCATTTTGACGATCACTTCAAACGGATACAACCACAACACATCTAATTTGTTTCTTCATCTGATACCATGCATATCGCAATAGGCAATTTTTCCCCTATTTGATATTCTTCTAAGGCCAGTCAATTTTTTCATCCGTCAATTTGCTTGTAACCTTTTCTTCAAGGTGTATCAAATGCTTACAATTGCATATCAATCAGGATATTCATCAGTTGGTTCAGGTATTGCTTGATACTCATCCTTGGCATAAGTTCCACCACCAAATATAAAATTGGTGGCAACATGGCCTTTCAACCGTATAATAATTCTATGGCGCCTTTCCAATTGCTGTATGATGACTAATATTATAGGCAATTGTCACCGAACTCAGGTATGTTCCACACGCAGAAGTTCTCCCTGCGACTAGCTTCCTCAGCATCATGGCCAGCGTTCCATTGACCCGTTCTAACAGTCCGTTCATCTCAGGCTGGTATGGTACTGACATGACTCCTTGGATCCCATTATTTTGTTTAATCTTGGGATCACATGAGACGTGAAGTTGGTCCCATTGTCACTAAGCAGGACCTGCAGACATCCATGCTGGTATACCACTTGATCCAGGATGAGCTCACAGTACTGGTAGCATCTACTCTGGTTAGGGCCTTTGTCTCAACTCATCTTGTCAGATAGTCAATGGCAACTGTGATGTACTTGAATCCCCCTGTGCTCATCATCAGTGGTCCCATCACATCAATGGACACTGTGTGCCAGGCAATCAAGGGTGGACCAGTTGGTATCCAGTTGTATTTTTATGTGGTTTGTGCAACTGGCACTCCACACAACAAGCTAGATAATCCGTGACATCGTAGTTGGTCAATTCCTAGTAATAATATTGGCGAAAATGGTCAGTTGTTTTTCTCAGTCCTCTGTGCCCAACAACCTTGTGAGCTGCTTATACTATGGCTTCTCTTTCTGACAGTTTTGGGAATAATAGCCGCTTCTCATTGATCATCTTAAATACTTGTCCATCCATAGTCTCGGTGTTTTCCATCACTCTTTGAAGCGCACCTTGGATTTCTTGAGGCTTGCCCTCAATTCTTCCTTCAATCATTCTCTGGAATAGCTCATCTGCCTGCGGGTATATCAACTGGACCATTAGCAACCGCAATAAGCCATTTGCGTTCTGGTGAGTAGCCCCCACTTAGTGGACTATCTCATAATAATAAGCCCGGAGCTTAAGTTCCCAACAGGCCAGTCATCCTTCCAGCTCTCTTAAATTGTGCAGCCAACGCAGCGAAGAGTGGTCCATTACCACCTTAAAGTGTGTTTCATGGACATACACCCAAAACTGCTTGAATGCATAAATGACTGCAAGACATTTACACTCAGTCACGGTGTAAATCCTCTCAGCAGCTGAGAGTGTCTGGCTCACATATGCTACCGGATTTTCATCCCCAAGTTTGTCTACTTGGCTCAGTATGGCACCAATCGCCATCAATGAAGCATTGGTTTGAATGATAAACTCCTGATCGAAATTCAGATATTTCAGAATTGGCGAATCTATTAAATAATGGCGCAACTTATCAAAGGAGTCCTGGGCCTCTTCATTACATATGAATACTTTTTTGGATCCTTTAATAAATGGAATAATGGCTCAGCTATTTGGGTGAAGTCCCAAATAAATCTTCTATAGTATCCAACCATTTTAAGGAACACTTAGATGTCTTGGACACTTTTTTTAGTACAGCCATACGTTCTATAGCTGCTATCTTCTGGGTTTGCGGCTGCAATCCACTGGAGTTGATTACAAATCCCAGGTATTCCAACTCTTTCTTGATGAAGTGGCACTTCCTTGGCTTGATCTCCAGGTTAGCCATGGACAGCCACTTAGATACTTCTTCCAAGTGGTGGAGGTAATCAGTAAACGTCCTACTGAACACCTTTATTTTTTTTTTTAGTACTAGATGTTGAACACCTTTATATTGTCAAGATATACCAGGATGCACGACAACTTCAAGTCGCTTAATATCACATCCATGGCCCTCTGAAACGTTGCGGGTGCATTGCATAGACCCTGGGGCATTTTTTCAGTTGGTATAGACCCTGCGCGTTAATAATCACGCATTTTTCTTGGTTTTCCTTTGGCAAGTCGATCTGCCAATATCCTAAAATCAGATCCATTGCGGAGAAATACTTTGCTTCTCCTAAATGATCTAGCACATCGTCAATCCTTGTTAGGGGATACAAATCCTTGGTGGCTGCTTTCTACTTGGCCTGGACCACGTTAATCTGATCCTTCAGCTTTTTACAGTGTACAGCGAAATTTCCTTTCCCACCACACTGATAGAAGACCTTCTCCTTCTTGTTTAACCATCTGAATTCTTCAGGCTTATTTCCTGGCACAGTTCAATTAGTAGCCTCCTTAGCTCCTTCATTTCCCTTCATGGGATTCGGATTTTGTACCAGATTGGACTTGAAGCTTCTATTTGGGGCATCAAATGTCACTCCCAAAATCTTCAGGTTATCTACCATTTGTGAGGTAGTTATTTATGTCGCAAACACAGAAGACATCTTATGATGCAAATCTTTCTAGGGCCAAAGGGCTGCTTGCAGTGCAATTCTAGCATCAAAGTCATCCAATACTTTTGCTCTGGCCAGGATCTGTGACTCCTGATAAAACTAATCCACGAAGCTAGCAAGAGACTTGTCTTTATGGAACTGGATTCACATGGATTCCTGCTTGCATTTCAACATGCGTGTTGGACTCCTGAACTCCTTCATGATGGCCACCTTTGCCTCCACATATGACCAGCTGTCCCCCTCCAGGTGTAACACTAAGTTTTGACAGTTGGTGTCTAGGAAATTCATGACTGTCAACGCCTTTTGATGATCTCCATAGCCATTCATGGCCATGTCAAACAGTTGGAAAAATGCTGGGGCATTATCCCAATGGAACGTTGGTAATTTTGGCATTGTTCTAAATTCTCCGAGTCATTTATGGCCAATTCTCTTGGTTCAACTATCTGGCTAACTTGCAGAGTGACTTCAGGCATCATCTCTAAAATGACATTAAAAGTGGGTGGCATGTTCCTTGGGGTATTTAACTTCCCAAGTATCATGCGAGGACTTCTTTCTTTGGCATTGCTTGCTATATCAGGCTCACAAGGACATCTGTGAGCTTTAAGTTCCTCCACTTGTTTGATTAATCTTTTGATATCCGCACCAAAATTTTTTTAAATGAACGCAATCTGCTTCACACTCCATTTTCATGTATAGGACCTCTCAAATCAGGTCCCCTTCTTTCTTCTTCAACAAGTTTACTTTGCCGAGTAACTTGTTCCTGAAGCTTGCTACATTCTCTACTCCTTCCACCACCTTGGCAACTCGTTCCTCCAAGGCCACGAACTCCAGATGGTCTGCTGAGTTTAAGGCATTCTAGTTTATAGTGGCTATCTTGGTACACAGTTTATGTAGCTCTTCTTGTATGACATTATTACAGATTCTTTACTCAACTACCCCTGTAGTGAGCACCAACTTGTAAAAATTTACTCTTGGTAGTTATCAGCAAGCAACCCAGTAACCTTTTTACTGCACAGGTTCAATTTCCTTGTACACTGCGTCACATTGTATAGAATGAATTATTGATTGATAATAGTATGAAGACTATTATCTGTAGTTGAGTATGAATTATATTTTGCCCAACGCTCATCCAGTATTCCTGATAAAACACTCATGTTGTCATACTTGTAGGGATTTGTTCCCTTCCTCTTGTCCACCTGATCTTTGCTAAGATACCCTGGTGACAGTCTCTCTCGGTCTAACACACAGTTGGCAGCTATCCCTGATTGTGGTTCCTTCTTCTCTAGATCCCCTCTTAGATCTTTACTCTTCGATCTAATAGTCTTCCAATTATTGCCCTCTGCAATAATATCCTTAAATAGAACAACACAATAGAAGCTGATAGTCTAACTATACACCAAATTGATAATATTACTGTAACTCTAAACTCTGTAAAGTACTGTAAAACACTGTTCTTTTCTTTATCTTCTGGCTTCCTGCCATAAAAGGACCTTGGTCCACCTGACAATTAAATCCTTATCACCTGTATTAACTCCAGGATGAGTGAAACCAAATGGAAAATTGAGCTAATCCAATATATTCCAAAATGGTGTTTTTTTATTATAGTAAATCCTAGGGAATTATATAGTGGGGGATTCGGCTATCTAACCCTCAGTTGACACCTCTTTGATGAAATGGCAGCCTTTGCTATTGAATCACCCATCCTCGTCTTGGCAGCGATGGTCTTCCTCATCCTGGATAGGATTCTGTCATTGGACATCATTGTGACCTCAAATAGAGAGAGTTAAAACGTGTCACTAACGTTTTCCTCTCAATCCAAGCGAACCAACCATATTTGGCTAGCGACCTGCTTAGTTAATGGTACTTATTACCCATTATGGCAGGTCACTCACAAACCAATCAATTTTCTAGTTGAAGGCAGCATCACTCGCCTCACAACTTACTATTCATTACCAATCAGTCAGTGATGAAACTTGACCAATTCCAAATGGTACATCTGATAGTTGGTCACTATCAGATGCTTTATTTTGTTAGAAACTCTGCCCAACCAGATATTAAGCATTCGTCCAGATTGATCCCCAATGGATATGACCAGCAAATGTCCCAAAATCCCCCAAACGTAGTTCCTCTGAAACTTGGGCCAACCAATTTCCAAATCACTTAGCCTTAGGGAATTACCCCATAGCGATACCAGGTAATCTTGCGGGCTGGGAATATGGGAAAAAATCCCAACACAGGCCAAACAATATGGAGACTGGCTGACTCTTGCTGTTTTGCATTCATAGGCGTACCAACCACCTACAAATTAACATCCAACCCAACAACAACACAGCATAATGACTTCGCCTTAGCCTCATGGTCCATCTTGGGTATGCCCCGGTGAGTTTATCCCCCATCCTGGGCAGCCATGGCACTCTCAAGCTGCATCACCCTCAGATCAATTGCCATTCCATCTTGGGTGTGTCCTGTCGAGTCCATCCCCCATCTTGGGCGGCTATGGCACTCCCACGCTGCACCACCCTCAATGCTGATGGCCAGCAGCAAATCGATATTGGTGGCCAGTTGGCCAGGTTCCCATTGGTTCCTCATAGGGCTGAGGTATGGGAGCTGGAATCATTAGCCACTCCAGACACATCACCCCGCACCTACTTTCGGATCTCCAGTCCCACTCTTATCCAATTTAATGGTCCTTGCTACTTCAAATAAATAGGAAAGTGGGTGAAAGAGAGATCTTCATTTTGGAAGGAAGGAAGACTATTTATACTGTAGGCTACTGCGCCTATGAAAACCTCTCAGCCATCCAAGCTGGAACCTCAACCAATTGCTTTCATCTGTGGTAGCAATTCCATCCTATTCTGCTTGTCCTAATTACAAGATTTTAGTTTGACTAATCCTTGGCACGAGTCGCCAGACAGCCATATATAAATTACTATTATTATAAAATATTTGAGCATCCTTAGCATAAGCCTCTGGTACTCTGAATTAGGCAGTGAATTCATAATTAGATGATCAATAACAGTACTTCAGATTTCCACCAGAAAATCTCACAATCGTTTTTATGGTAGTTGGCATCAAG
This sequence comes from Massospora cicadina, assembly GCA_022478985.1. Classification (NCBI taxonomy): domain Eukaryota; kingdom Fungi; phylum Entomophthoromycota; class Entomophthoromycetes; order Entomophthorales; family Entomophthoraceae; genus Massospora; species Massospora cicadina. The sequence continues at coordinate 8,976 of JAKSZP010014737.1, forward strand.
ATAAGATTCCGCCAAAATTGGATTTGAAGCAGCGAAATCATCATCAGATGGTTGATACAAATACGTTGGCTTTCCACAAGAAATTCCCACAATCATCCACAAAGAAGCAGTCAGCGCTAAACTAGGGATCTGCTGAACGTAACCAATTAGTAATATATAATATTATTTATCAAACTAGCTGATTAACCAGCAATCACGCTCAACTAACTAACATCCCTAATCCAGATATTATTGGGAGGAATTCATCTGGTTAATTTTCTGACAGTCATAATAGGGATAGAGCTCAAAATAGACATCCCTGAAGGACTACACGAGGAATTTTTGGGAAATACTAGCTATTGTGTCTAGAACCCCATGTGGCTCCTGGGCTCCTGTTACCAGGACAAGTAGAAGTGAAGGTGTTGATAGTGAACCTGCAGAAGGAGTCTATTAAGGTTCAAAGGCACCAAGTGGTGGCTTATCTATGTCTGATTCCTATTGATGAGGTCACTAGATACTAGACTTTGGTTCTTGGGAAGACCTCAGGCTACCTTTAAAAACCTCATCCAGCATGATGACTGTGGTTCCATGTGTGGCTCTAACTGGTCTGTCAGAGGGCCAGAAGGATAGGGTGATGGACCTGTTTGAGAAATACCAAAGCATTTTTGCCTCTGATGACCACGATTTGTTTTTGCACATGGGAGTGTGCATCAGTTGGACATGGGAGACCACCCTCCTATTCAGTCATGGCCTATCCATTGCTCAAAGGCAGCGTAAAAAGGTTATCCAAGAAGATAGATAAATTGGCTGAACAGGGAATGTTAGAGCCATCAAAGTGTCCCTGGGAATCCCTAGTGCTAATTTTCAAGAAGAAAGATGGCACCAATCGAGTAGTAATTTACTGGAAGCTTAACAGCATCACAAAATAAACTTGTACCCACTCCACAAATTGATGATGCTTTAGATTGGCTGGGCGGTGCCAAATATTTCCCCTCTATGGACTTGATATTGGGGTACTGGCAAATCAAGTTGACAGCGGCAGAATAAGAGATGTGCGCTATAATCACCTTTAAGGGATTATTTCAGCCTACATGTATGCTACAGGGTTTGTGCACTGCCCCAGCTACGTTCCAGCGGGCTATGGACACTAACTTAAATGACTTGTGCTGTCTTGCTTTCAAGTCTACCTTGATGACATTAATGCGTTCTTGCAGAAATTCACAGAGCATCTTGGCCACCTGGAACAAGTGATCTTTTGAAACACTGAAGCTAACATCAAGATCAAGCCCCAAAAGTGCCACTTTTTAAGTAGCAACTAGAATATCTTGGGTTTGTGATAGACTCCAAAGGGCTTGGTCCTCAGCCTGCAAAGGTGGAAGATATATTCAAGATGACTCAGCTGGGTAATTAGCGGGATATCCAGGTGTTTTTGGGGATGGTCAGTTACTACCATCGGTTCATTACCAACTTCAGATGTAGTGAGGCTCCGCTCTTCAAGTTATAAAAGAAAAATGCTACCTTTGCCTGGACTGACAGTTGTCAAAATGCATATGATGTCTTATGAATCGCGTTGGCTAGCGCGCACGCCTTGCAAAACCCTAATTCTAACAAGGAGTTTGTTGTGCAAATGTGTACCTATCTTTCCAGTTCAGGGGCGGTATTATCCCAAAAAGATGATAATGGCATGAAGCATCCTGTCTCATATTTTAGCCAAAGCAAAACATTCCCTGAACGGAATTATACCATGAATAAGTGGGAGTGCTTAATGGTGATATATGAATATAAATAGTTCTGGATCTATCTCCAAGGGGTTAAATTTAAAGTGGTCATGGATCATGCATCCTTGTGGTGGCTGTAGAATCTGTGGAAACCTGAAGAGCGGCTTGCGCAATGGGCCCTGAAGTTCCAAATGTATGGCTTTGAGATCATACACTGGCCAGTGGTGAAACACTAGAATGTGGACTGTCTCTCACGATTGCCAATGGTAACCATTACGGAGGATTTGGCAGACACAATGTATGAGAAGATGATTATGGGCCAACACCACAATAAGCTGCCACAGATGATCAAACTGCTAGATGGGATTTGCTGTGACACCTTCTTGCGCAATGGAGAACACTATAAAGGAATAGGAGAATCTATGCTGAACTTCACAAAAGCCCTCTGCCAGACCAGCAATTATCTTAGATACACATAGGGCGGTAGGTCATATAGGGTTGCGGAAGACGGTGGATTTTTTGTGACCACATTACTTTTGGGAAAGCATGCACTACAATGTGATTTAGAAAGTTGCTTATTGTCACCAATGTCAAGTGGAGAAACCTTTCCACAAGCAAACTACCTATAATCTGGTTAAGCTCCATTTTATGTGGTACACTGTTTCCTTTGATGTGGTGAGCCATCTGCCAATGGGGTGAATCGCTCTAAGTATATACTTGTAGCCTTCAATCACTTGACCAGGTGGGTGAAAAAAAGAGCGATCAGGGATGTGGGAGCTTTAATCGTCGCTAAGTTCATTATGGAGTGCGTCATACAATGACATGGCTGTCTGCATTTTATTCTCATGGACAATGGAAATTTCACATTGCATGTGCTTCCTATGTTGAACGAGTTGATGGCCATCTGCGGGGTCTTAACTACCACATACCACCCTGAATCCAATGGGATGGTTGAACGGGTCAATGGCACCTTGGTGAACATTCTCCATAATCCTGTAAATGATCAGCCCGCTGACTGAAGTACCCATTTATCCACCGCCGCCTTTGCATACAATATTAGCTATCATTTGTTAACAGGAAAAAGTCCCTTCTAATTACTTTATGGAAGACATCCAGATTTGTCAGCATTGCTATATTACTGTGTGGAAGATACCGTTGTTTTGGAGCCCCAGCGCTATTTAATTAACTTAGCGTACACTATGATTAAATTTCAAACTTAAGCGTATTCAACTAGTTTAGCAAAGAAATTTAGGATCAAGCGGCTGACCAATGTAGACGCAGCAGCCTACCACAGTTTGTGGTAGTAGCTCTTGTCATGTTTTATGACCACCATGTGTTTTGAAGAAGAAACAAACTATCCGCATAAGGATTGGACCATTTGCTATTATCAAGAAGACTTTGTTGACACCTAAACTATTAAGGGACCCATGGGTGGTCATATTATCAACCAGTAAATGCAAAGTTCCTTTGGGCATATAAGCAATAGGAGAGTATCATCCAATCAAGGGAAAAATGTCAAGATTTTGATATTACTGGACAATAAGCACATATTCAGCGGATTGTATAATAATTGGTGAAGGGGATTAAAACTTGGATAGTCAATTTGGCAAATAGAGTGAATTCCGGGGGGAGCTATAAATGATGAGGTGAAACCCCTAAAATTGTAGGGAATAAAGTGTTACTTAATTGATGGCCAAAATTGACTGAGATGATGAAGATTAATACTTGAATGAGAGAATGTAGGGAAAAGTCTTTTGAAGAGTAAGGAGAGGAAAAGGTTAACATATTTTAGCCTTAGTTTATATATAATAAACTTCTATCATCAGTGCAATAGCTCCTTATTTGAGTACTTGATTATTATCAGTTATCAAGGATCAGAAATTGTCATATTGCTCATCCGTTGATCAGAGAATTTTCATCTGTACAACTAGCTTGACGGAATCAGCCATAACCTCCAAAGGTTAACGAGACCTTTAAGATTTATATTAATGAAATGATGGCCAAGATATACTTAATGAAAGACCTCACCGGTGTCATCTCTCATGATTTTATCCCAAAAGCCCAATGGCGCCATTTGGCCTTGTGTGAATTATGGCCACTTTAATAACGTCACAGTGCCAGATCCATCCTCTTCAAATGGAGGTTGCGATCTCTCAAGAAATTTTTAAGCCTAAGATGTTTTCAAAATTAGACCCAGTGAACACTTTTCACCAGGTCCAAGTAAAGGAGGGCCAATAATGCCTAATGGCTATCTGCACATGCCACGGCATATATCAGTTTAGGGCTATGCAATTTGGGCTTAAAAATGCCCCGCTGTTTTCTAGAGGATCATAAAACATGCTTTAGGCGACCTCCACTTTACATGCGAAGTGCCATATAATGACATTCTAGTCCACTCCCTTACACCAGAGCAACATGAGAAGGTATTGGTTGTGGTGGCCGCCACCTTGCAGCGTGCAGGTCTGCACATGAACCCATTGAAATATGAGATATTAAAAACAAATTTAATTTCTTGAAAACTTGATACTCAAGGATGGCATGACATTGCTTCATCCAAACTAGAAGGGATAAGGACGTGGTCAACGCCCACCACCCAGAGGCATCTTCGCAGTTTCCTGGGATCTATCACCTTAATGAAAAAAATCTCCCCTGCAATCATGGAAATGGACGCCCTACTTCATCCACCAATGGGAAAAAAGCACCATTTGTCTGGCCGGTGAAATGTCAGTGGGCTTTCAAATCCATCAAAGAGTTTTACCTTAAATAAAGTCCTGTAAATAGTAATGAAGAAAAGCAGATTATTGTATCATGCGATGCCTCTAGCACAGCCATAGGAGCAGTACTGCTACAAAGACATGATAGTAACGAGCATCTGGTGTTAAACTTCTCTAGAAAATTTTAGGCGCCAAATAATCATGGACAATATATGACAAGGAGCTGGCCGCGGTAGCATGGGTAATGATACACTGGCGATATTTGCTACAGGGAGTGAAGCACATGGTGACTGAGTGCATGGACCACAAGTCACATATATATTATCAGAAACCACAGAAATTAGCACACAGAAAAAGTAAAATGCACTGAGACCTCCTCAACTTTGATTTCAAATACGAGATTATCAAAGGGCCAACACGCATACTATTGGATTTACTGAGTAGGAGCCTGTCCACCAAGTCAAATCCCATGGTGGGGGTCGAGTTAGTTATGGCGATTCCCAGTAACAAATACTGCCTGAGCCACCAACTGAATCAGCATATATCGCCGCAATCAAAAACCTCACAACAGCTACTACACCACCCCCCAAACCCATGGCCAAACCCATTGACAAACTGACAGGCAACATACAACAAGGTATTTCCAAAACCACCCACCAACCAGCACCAAAGATTCCACCCTAAATGCGGTACTGGATTCACAATCAAGATCCGCCAAAGGACAAGCCCTAAGGGACAAGATACAGGCATGAAAAAGCCTCACAGTTGGTAATCAAAAAATAGAATAAAGCGATCTATATCTGAGATCTCATATGGGTACCAAAAATTTTACACTTGAAAATTATAATAGAACATCATGATCCGCCAAAAACGGGGCACCATGAAGGAAAGAAGACCATCAACCTTTTAAAAAGAGCATATGACTGTAATGGACTTGCAAAGGATGTGCCTTTTTGGATATCACACTCCATAGCATTCATGCGATCCAGATCTGACAGAACAGGGCAAAATGGGCTTTTTAATCCACTGCAACATGCAGCGGGACCATGGACATCAGTATCAGTTGACTTTATTGTTGGCCTGCTACTTCAAAGAGATTTGACATGATCATGGTAGTAGACAGATTCTTAAAATATGGCTTGTTTATCCCATGTTTGGCTACAACCATGATGGAAGACATGTCCCATTTTTTTGAGACCCACATCTTCACTATGTTCAGGGTACTAAAATAGATAATAGACGATAGAGCGCCACAGTTTACCTCAAAAATTTTGGGATGCTCTTCGAAAAACCCTTTATATAAAATTATGATGATTGTCAGCATATCACCCCCAGTCTGACGGACAAATAGAGTAGACCAACCATTCACTTGAGCAATACCTCTGGTGTTCTTTCACTGCTGCTCAGGACATGGGCAGGTGACCTGGCCTTAGTGCAGTTACTCATACAACAATTCAGTGCACACCTCTCGATGAATGTCACCGCTTTATGCAATTTGGATTACAACCCTGCTTTCACAATTGGGCCCAGATACGCACAGACATTACAATGGCATAATTTTGTGACACAACTCCAGGAGATACACTAACAAGTGAAGAGGCACCTAATGAAGGCCTCCCAGGATGCCAAATGGTTCACAAGTCAAAAAAACAGAGCAGTTCTAAGGTGCCAGTTGGGTGATCTGGTGATGGTGGACATAAAAGAATTTAAATCTCAAAGTCATACCACAAACTGGTCTGCAAAAGGAAGGATCATACTTCATCAGCAAACTTTTAAATAATAGTCCTTATATGTGGAGCTACTGCCACACTGTAAAATTCACAAATTGTTTCATGCCTCAGCGCTGTCACCCTTCAAGAATGAGAACCAAGCAGAGATTAGTTTAATACTAATAAAGGGAGCACCAAAATTTGAGGTGGAGGAAAATCCTGGGCTCACAAAGAATCAAGTGGGGGATCTAATACCTAGTGGCGTGGAAAGGGTACCCCGGCTATGATAATAGTTAGATTCTGGCTTTGACTTTACCAAAAGTCATGATTTAATCAATAACTTTCACGTTCCAAATCATGCCACCCTAGCACCCAGCGCTATGAACCTCCTGACTATCATGGCTATTAAGATTCCCTTACCACACAAAAATTATGCTCTTGTACACTCTCTGGAGGGAGGAGAGACCCTTTCCTTTTAGGAAAGGGTAATTTGAGGATCTCAGCCGCACCCATAAAATTAGATTATACAATTCACCCCTTTTGATCAAGGAAGGGGAACAGGCCCTGAGCTTTTCCGCTGGATAAGATAGCAGATCTGGGACACACCCTTGATGAACATTGGGTTATTGCTGCCCCATTCTCTCAATTTCATAGAAGTCCAAAAAGCAGGAAAGAGCGATTCTGCCATGAAGATCAGTTTGGCAAAAATTTACATTGAAAAATCAAGATAATTTGTGACAAAATTTGAGCACAATCTGTCGGATCAAAACCAAATCTTGATGGAACTTCAAGTACAAAGGCGAATCAGGTGGAAAACCCTCGATGATAGGAAAAATCTTATTAGGAAAATTATGAGCAACGCAAGGATGCTATAACCTCAATAAACGAGCAAAGTTCAGCATCAAGAACTATAAAATTATCCTTCCTGAATGTGCAAACTGAAATATGGTGCAATCGTCCTAGCGTTTTGGAGAAGATTCGCGCATCATGTTGTAAAAATATTCTACAATTCCCACTCCTCAATTTTCTCAAGCTTAAAAAACCCCAGCGCTCTGCTAATGGTAGAGTGGTAGGTTATTTTGTAATATCCTTAATATAACCTTATCTCCACCAAAGATACTTTTAAAATTTGTTGATTTTATAAAGATTTTAGACTTTTAAAGGAACTTCCTCAACCAATGGAAGTCCCCCGCTCATTGTTATCAGTAATAGTTGTAACTGTCACATTGGTGGTTACAGTGTTAGCCTCCATCAGCAAAGAAAACCTCATAATTGCCCCCATAGAAGTATTGCACACCTCATTTGACCAGAAAATATGTATTTAAATTATCAACCAGAGTGAAATGACCAGTTATTCAAACCAATCACCACAATTATGAAGAAAATGGAAACAATAAACTAATAAACATGCCCAAGGGGACAACTTTTGGGATCAAAACTGATAAGAAAATTTTTTACTCACCATTTTCAGTATGCATCAAAATGAGTTGAGGTTTAGGTCAAAATGGACACACTGTTTGGATGAAAAAACTCCCCTTCCTAAACTACTCAGTCAGCCTTTGATGATCAAAGTCTTGTCAAGATTTCTATCAGTGCTCAGACTGGTGGGCAGGGTGGGAATGATGTTCATTGGCTAATATTTTTCTCATTTGTGTCAGGCGAACAGCAAGTAAGAATTAGACTGGTTTGGCAGCCAAGGTTCCAGAGCACCCAAATGGCAAACCAAAATGCCCAAGGCACTGCTACTGATATGATGAATATGGAACCAGAAAGGAGTTTCACCAATATCTGCTGGTGAGCCAGATTTTTGTATAGGCACAAAATAAAGTACCAGATGAACATGGCCATTAACCCCGAGGGTTTTGAGAGCATCGGCGGATAAGGCAGCTCAATTCTCAACATCTAAAAACTAAATTTTTGGGAAAGGTTTTATAATGGAAAATTTAAGGTAAAAAATCTACCAACAATTTTCTCAGTGCGATGTGACTGATTAAATAGTAGTCAATTTGGAGGGGAAACAAGCTGGGATCAGGTCCCACAAGTTTGAGCTAACTGGCAAATTATTCTGGAATGGGTGGGTTAGTTCCCTGGGAACTGACATCAAAAAATTCAGCGGTGGGCTGAGTCACTGTCAGTTCAACCTCAAACGTCTAAACTGAGGCTTGGCTATGTTTCCAATTGTTGGTGCAACGGCATTTGTCCCAACAAGCGGCAGAATCCCCCAAGGCCACCCCACATAGGGGTGGGCCCATTTGGTTGGGAACGGGTTTGGGACGCCCAACCCACCCATGTTTGGTCACTGGCCCATTCGTTTGGTCAGTGGCATTGCATCAAGCGCAACGCCCGATTTTCCAGCAGGTAGCTTCAAAACCTCATCGATGGTGTTTGATGCTGTTACCTGCCCATCAGGGCTGATCCCCGACAAATTTGGGAGGGGGTAGGGTTTTCCAATCGACATATTTACTGAATCACAACCATCAGGCATTCTGGTTGATAGATCAGTCTTCATACCTTTTTGACCATTTGAAATCTGAGCATCAGGCTGATTCCACTTGAATTAGTTAGGATTGATTTCATTTTGGAAATATTGGTGCATATTTCACTGATTCCTTGTAGCAGTTCTGCCAAGGAGAGTGTGGGTACCAGAAGCAGGATCCAAAGTGGGAGGGCTGTTACCCAGCGCTCATCTACCATGTGAGCAGGATCGCCCTGAGTAACAAGGGGTATGGCCATCCTCTTTGGTGCCTTCTTGCTTGGGATGGGAAAATGGCCCGATTGATACCCAGGGGACGTTCCCTGGGACTTACATTACCCTTTCCTTTTTCCAAGGGAAGGGCCCTACCACTGGGAAACTGAACAAGAGCCACGTTCTTGTGCGCCTTAGGTAACTTTGTTGCCATTACCATCGCAGGTTTTGGGGAGGGCGGGGAGCAGTGGGATGGGTTTTGTGAAATGCTTCAACCAATTCCATACAATTTTGCACAATCACGTGCTTTGACCCAACTGTTCTCATAAGTTGGGTAATCTTTCCAAGCCACAAGATATTGGATGGACCGGAGGGACTTATGGGATGCCAGGATGTTCTCCACCTCAGCCTCTTCCACATCCTCGATGATGATTGGTTCAGATTCTGCAGAAACTGTACCCTTGAAGGGTGACATATGGGAATGTGGAAGATGGGATGCTGTTTCCAGTGGGCTGGAAGCTTCAACCGGAACATACCATTACCCAAGACCTCTTCCATCAGACGGGGACCAGAACTCTTACTTGCGAATTTAAAATAAGGTGCTTGAATATGTAAATGGCGGGTATTGAGCATAACATAGGAACCCACTGTAGTATTTTGACTTGGGAGCCGCTTACGATCCATGAACCTCTTGTAGCCATCAATAGCTTTGGTGAGGTGTTCCTGCACCAAAGATTGAGTTGACCTAATATGTTCAGCATGATCCACGGCGGCTTGGACCTCAGGCCACAAGCAAGATCTGACCAAAAATGAAGGATTGTAACTAACGTTGCTTCATAGAGCGAAAATCCCATAGATTCATGCATTCCATTGTTATAGGCGAATTGAGTGAGGGGAAGGTCATTGGCTCAGGTGTCATGTGTGGCCGCAGCATAACAACACAGGTACGTTTGAGAACTTGGTTGACTAACTCGGTTTGTCCATCAGACTAGGGATGGTATACTGTATAATGACAGGGGGATATTTTTAGGATAGAATGGAGTTCACTCCAAAATTGCGCTGTGAACTGTGAACCACAGTCACTAATAATCTCCTGGGGGAGATCAAACATTGAGAACATGTGGCGCACAAAAAGACGGGCAGTCTCCTCCAACATAATCATGGAATGGCAAGGAATGAAGAGAGAAAATTTTATGAAACAATCCACCATCACCATCATTGCTTTGAACCCGTTAGAGCAGGGGAGTTTGACAATAAAATCCATGGACACCGTTGTTCATGGACCCTCCGCCTGCTGTAAGGGGTGTAAGAGACTGTTCCTACCAGAACGGTCTGACTTAGCCCAAGCACAAGTAATGCAGTCAGCGATCCAGCCCAAAACATCTTTTGTTAAACCCACCCAATTGTAGGTCCGTTTGATCAAATCAATGCATTTCTTAGCACTAGGATGACTGACCGTGGGGGGATCATAATGAGCGTGGAATATCTCAGGTCATTAGGAGGGGGAACCCAATTGCGAGAGCAGAAATATATCAGACCCTCCTTCAGTGAGTAAAGGGAGTGTTTATGCTTCTGGTGAGATAGCTGTTCGACCAGCTCCACGCCCTCAGGGAAGGCCATTTGACTGGCTAAGACCTGAGCAATTAATGGAGCATCGTGGGCCAAAGCAACAGAAGAAACAACAGGAGGGACAATTGATAGGATTTTGGTGGTGGGAATCACAGTGACAAGATCCACTTCCTCTGGATCCGCGGAATAGTGGGTGGGGCTGCGGCTGAGAAAATCAGGAAGTACATTGAGCGAACCTTTTACAAATTCATATTTGAAATTAAAACTGCACAGGTCCCAATAGGTTCAGGCTTGCCAATGTGCCAATTTTTGGGGTTTACGAAAGTACAAAAGGGCCTGGTGATCCATGCAGACCGTTAGTTCATGTTGGGCTCCCTGTAACAGGTACCTCCAATGAGTACGGGCCCATGCAACAGCTACCAACTCCTTGTTGTAAATAGCCCAAGACTGTTCTGTAGAAGTGAACTTTCAGGAAAAGTAGGCGACTGGGTGTTCCAAGCCATGGTGCTCCTGGAGCAACACTGCCCCCACAGCTACTGATGAAGCAACACATGCAACAATATATGGCTTGGTGGGATTGGCGTGTTTCAAAATGGGAGGGGATATGAGCACCTCTTTAATTGATTCAAACGCCTGCTGGCATTTGGACGTCTAATGATAAGGAACAATTTTCCCTATAAGGGGGTGGAGCGGGGCAGCAAGCTGTGAAAGTGCTGGGGAGAAATTTTTAAAAAAGATGGTTCCCAAGAAACTCCATAGTTGTTTCTGGGTAGTTGGGGTTGGCCATTCCTGGATAGCATCCAATTTATTGGGAGGAATTGTGTAACCATCTTTAAGGATGAGGTTCTCAAGAAAGGTAACCTCCTCTTTATAGAATTCACACCAGTAAGGTTTGACAAACAAACTTGCCTTATGCAAGGCTGCCACAACTGCTTCCAAGTCAATAGCATGCTGCTCAGGAGTCAGGGAATGAACCAGAATGTCATCAATATATGCTAATGCGCAGGTAAACTGGAGGTCACCCAGTAAATTGTTGATCATGCATTGGAACGTAGCGGGGGCGTTCTTTATCCCAAAGGGCATTACGCGGAATTGGAAAATGCCACGCTTCATCCAGATTGCTGTTAACCATTCTTGCCCTTTCATTACCTGAATCTGGTTGAATGCATTGACAAGATCCAACTTAGAAAATACCCAAGATTTTGCGATTGCTTGGCTTATCATCTGTTCTAAAGGCAGGGGGTAGGGATTGAAAAATGTGATTTTATTTAAGTGTCCATAGTCCACACAGGGGCAGAGAGAACCATCAGCTTTTTTGGCAAAGATGATGGGGACGCGATGGGTGAGGTCTCCTTGAACAACCACTTTTTTCTCAACATATCATCCAACCAAGTATTGAGCGCAGCCTCCTCTTCTGCTGTGTGGGGATACAACGGGCAATTGTATTCATCAACTCCATTGTCGTGTGAAAACCACAGTCAAATTTAGTGTGGTAAGGCAAACGATATGCCTTTCCCAAATCAAAAATGCTTTGATAGCACATTAAACTTTCTGGAAAATCAGATGGTATGCCTGTAGGGGAGACGAGGGACTTGATAAAACTGCCACCTTGAGCTTTCTTAAGGGTGTCAACTAGGGGGAATTCACTCTCCAGTTGATCATTAGCAAATGACAGCATGTTAGACTCCAGGTGGATTTTGACATGTTGCTGGCGCCACCATCCCACTCCTAAGATCACTGGAAATACCAAGTTTGGCATAGCAGAAAAGCGATCACAGAAGCTGAACTGGTGTATTGAAAAAGTGACTGGTCAGCATATCAGGTATGAGGTTTAGGAGGTTGATGACGCAACCATCACTGAAGGACCTGCATCCAGGGCAAGTTCCAATTGCTGGGCCAGTTCTACACTCATAAAATTTCCCGCGACTCCAGTGTCCACCAGGGCCTCAAAGGAGACGTGATGGGGCCCAACACTAATATTCATGGTACTAATAAGTAAGCGGAATTCTCTTTATTGGTAGTTGTGGATGAATCCAGTGATACTAAAGAGATGGTAGTGGTGTCAGGGGAAACCACTAGGCTTTGGTGGGGAGCCAACTTGTCGCAAATCAGGATGTCAGATTCTGCTGACATGGGCAGGATAGCCGCGGCAACTATGGGGTATGGGTTTGGAGTTTTGGGTGGGACTGGACTAATGTGGACAGAGATAATCTTCTTTACAACCTGGTTCAGTTGAAAAGAAGGGACCATTGCTGCGTCAATATATGCAAGAAAGGCGTAAATGGCTAATAATAATGGTTGGTCAACTATGTCAGGAGAACAGCAAGTAAGAATTAGACTGGCCTGCAAGCCAAGGTGCCAGAGCACTCAAACGGCAAACCAGAATGCCCAAGGCACTGCTGCTGATATGACGAATATGGAACCAGAAAGGAGTTTTACCAATATCTGCTGGTGAGCCAGAATTTTGTACAGGCACAAAATAAAGTACCAGATGAACATGTCATTAACCCTGAGGGTTATGAGAGCGTAGGCGTATAAGGCAGCTTAATTCTCAACATCTAAAAACTAAATTTTTGGGGAAGATTTTATAATGGAAAATTCAAGGAAGAAAATTGACCAACAATTTTCTCAGTGCGATGTGACTGATTAAATAGTAGTCAATTTGGAGGGGAAACAAGCTGGGATCAGGTCCCATAAGTTTGAGCTAACTGGCAAATTATTCTGGAATGGGTGGGTTAGTTCCCTGGGAACTGACATCAAAAAATTCAGCGGTGGGCTGAGTCACTGTCAGTTCAACCTCAAACGTCTAAACTGAGGCTTGGCTATGTTTCCAACGGTTGTCCTGATGGCATCTGGCCCAACGAGTGACAGGAATCCCCCAAGGCCACCCCACATAGAGGTGAGCTCATTTGGTTGGGAACAGGTTCAGGACTCTTAACCCACCTATGCTCAGTTGCTGGTCCATTTGTTTGGTCAGTGGCATTGCATCAGGCACAACGCCCAATTTGCCAGCAGTTAGCTTCAAAACCTCATCAATGGTGCCCAATGCTGTTACCTGCCCATTGGGGGCAATCCCTGATGAATTTGGGAGGGGGGAGGTTTTTCTGATCAACATATTAACTGAATTGCAACCGTCAGGAATTCCATCTGATAGATCAGTCTTTATACCTTTTTGACCATTTGAAATCTGAGCATCAGGCTGATTGCCACTTGAATTAGTTAGGATTGATTTCATTTTTGGCGATTTTGGCGCAGATTTCACTTATTCCTCGTAGTAGTTCTTCCAAGGAGAGTTTGGGTACTGATAGTGGGATCCAAAGTGGGAGGGCTGTTACCCAGCGCTCGTCTACCACATGAGTGAGATCTTCCTGAGTAATGAGGGGTACAGCCATCCTCTTCAGTGCCTTCTGGCTCGTTAATGGGAAAATGGCTCAATTGACGCCCAGGGGACGTTCCCTGGGACTTACAATTTTTCACACCGCAGATCTTATGCTAGAAACTTCAGAACCACAACGCCATGTGGATTGTGGATGCTGTCTTGAGTATTGGAGAACCGTTGATGGAAGCCAAGTTTTTCCTTGTCATATTGGTTATATGACACTTTACCAAGATCCTTTCTACTTTCCTATACTTTGGTTATTCTATTTTCCTCATTAATTGTGTTGTAAAACCTAAGGTCATCTCACCTTGAACAAATAAGAATGCTGTTGTAAGGAGATGGTATACATTGTTGCTAATATCAGTGAAAATAAATAAATTTTAAAGGGCTTAATAAACTGGTGAAACAAAAAATGCCGCGGATAAAAAGTTTAAAGTAAGGTTTTAAGTTAGACATTTTATTTAAAACATGAGCTAGATTTTAATGAATATTGTTGGCTTATTATCTATAATCATTTTCTGCAACTATGTTCCTTCATTCTGTGACACAGACAAGAACATATACTATTGAAATAGAGAGCATATAATTTAATGAAATAAGTATAAGGACACTGTCAAAAGCTTATAAAAACAGATCTTTCAAAAGTTTGAAAATAAGGTTTGTGATATAGCTCAGCCTACATATTAGTTATTCATTTATACAATTAAAAATTACCTCAGATTTCCCAAAATTTTCAGATTTTATTGGATATTCTAAAAAACGCTTTCTTAAGAAAATACATATTTAATCAACATACATAGTTAGGATCTAGGTTAATTTGGCCTTTGCATTTCAGTCATCAAGAAACATTTGCCCTTAAATTTAGTACATTAAGATATTACCAATGAAAGATTAATTTAGATGAAAATAAAATGAGTTTAATGTTTTATTTTGACATTTAATCTGTTTAACAACCTGTTTCCTACCAAGATATAATATACACATTTACATTAGAAGTTTAAAAAGCAGAAGTTACAAACTCTTGACCCGAAATATATTGATATTTCTAGTAAAAATTTATTAAATGAGTTTGGGTATAAAGTTATATTAACAAATAAGATCATTTTCAGGTAGACAAAACATATTTGGTGAAACCAAGATTGGTTTAAAGATAAAGTTATAATTTATATTGTTCATCAAGAAGTCAACAAAACTGATGTTAATGATATAAAAAGTATATACTTGACTGCTTATATACCAAAGAAGGTAATATAACTTAATGTTTTTTAATTTTATTTGAAGTGGGCTGACCTGGGGATGGTACCGCACCAATTAATGGGAAATTGAATGAATGGGAAAGGAGGATAAAATCTGGAAAACCTCCATGCGCGGCGTATGATAGGCCAGGAACTTGATGGACCGCCTTTGCTATTTGCTATCTTGGTTCAGGGCATTGGTGCGCAACGCCAACACAGTCATAATTTTCCCCTACCCAAAGTTCAAGTACTGGAATTGAACTTGGGGAGGCAGCAGTAGAGGTCCCTATTCTACCACTGGGGTATCCTCCCCTAATATATTATAACTTAATGTTGATTCTTATGATTTGATAATGAAAAATAACTTTCCTTAAACCTAAGCGCACAATGGTATAAAGAACATAATAATATTATTTATTGTAATTTTATACAAGGTTTATAAGCTTTTAAAAGCATTAGTTATAGCTAGTTTTTAATTAAATAAGAAAAGTAATAGTTTAATCTTATAAAAATAAGAATAAAACAAAATTTTGACAGCGTTGATAAAACCAGAAGATCCCAATCCTAGACCAAGGCTTTAAAGCACCAAACTAATGATCTTAAGCCTTTTTTTAGTATACATGTGGAAAATTACTGTTTGCTTTCACATAAATCTATAATAGGCTTTATAATCTGTCCATGGAAGTTTACCAAAAGTAATGTTTATCACAAAGTACGATGCCACTTACAAGAAAGGTATAGAAGACATAAAATAAAATCAATTGTACAAAAGCTTATGGATAACTCATTATAAGGGTTCAAAGTTTTATAGACTTTAGTTGAATGCTGGAAGAGATCAACTTATTGCAGTGAACTAAGATCATATTTTTAGAATGGAATCTGTGAATACAAAATAGCTTAACCTAATATAAAGCTTAACTATGTAAATGCTACTCATTAATGGACACTTGGAAAAGCTAGTACAACAGATGATGGTTCACCCTTGAAAGGATGAGGTAAAGCATAGTCTAATTGAACTTATATGATAGAATGATTACCTGAGGAATAATAAAACCGCAACATGCAAGATCTGTAGAAGTTTTAGGGTTGTTAGGCCAAGTAAGGACCAGAATTCCATCATTCATCCTCAAGCACCAATATAGAGATCTCAGTCCACATGGTACCACCCTCTAAATTTTTAGTGAACACTATACAAAATGTCAGGAATCTCCCTAAAAAAGTTGGAAGCCCTGTCCTGGGGAAAATAGCAGCTGACAATGATATTCAGGAATTAATTATTAAGATGCCTAAATGGTTCTAAAAGTCCCAAATATTGGTTCAATTTCATGTCAACAATTTGAACTTTGAATTTGGAGTATTGCTTGAGCAAGTCCAAATTTGATTAATCAGCCCTTTATTTTTATTCTCTTTTGCTTATCTAATCTCAATACCATTTCTGAATTCACTGATTCATTCAACCAAGGCCTCACCAATCAGAAAGCTCAGGAATCTGCTGCCTGGATCAAAGAAAACTGAGCGCCAAAATCCTTCCCTTCTGCTGCACCTTTCAAGATATTTATTTAACCAACAAAATCTCTTTTTCTCTTCCTCAATATACCCCACATAATCCCATCAGCCATAGCTGCAAAAGCATATTTAAAAAATCATGAAGCTAAGCTGACTTTACAGGTGGGCTGGGATAGTTTATTCACTTCAAAATCTGGAATCATTTATTTGAAAATTCCCTGTAGCTCTGAATCCCTTTTTAGTTTTAGCAATACTATAAGTACTGAAATATTTCAAATTAGTACTTTTACCAGCGTATTTTATTTACCTTAGCTTTAATTATGTTCTTTAAATTATTTCTAATGGCCAAAGTCTCATCCAGCGCTGTGCACTTTGAAGCCCTGCCTTCAATTTATCAATCTGCCAGTAGTTTCCCCCTAACCCCCCTGACACATATAAAGAGGCTGGAAACACAAAAATGGGGGAGTGTTGACTGTTTATGAGTATTAATATCAACGCTGCCAACATCCATACCAAGGAGCTCTAAATCATAGAGATATAAATTGGATTCATTGTGGCTAAAGTTGGTAGATCTTAAGCACCATTTGCTAATACTTACTGACCACACAAGAAACACCAAAAGTAACGTCATTGTCATCACTTGAGGCAGCAAACTAAGATCAAACCTAGGACCTATTTTTCTTATTATCTTGAAATTTTAGGCAAATGGGTAATTTCAAGTAATAAAAAACTTAACATGTAAAAGGTAATAGAACTATAAAACCAATAAAAAATGGCTTTGTGTATCTAAATTAAATGTTGGAGGATTTTTAAAGAATAAATAATGTATATAGATCACTAGATAATTCCTAAGGATCCTTATGAGGACACTCGAGCTTTAGAGACTTGTTTGGAAACTTTGTGTTGTTCCATCTCATTTGATTATCATTTTCAAGATTTAACACCTAGAAATTTATTCAGTAAGGCTTTTTTATATTTTTTGCTTGACATTATTACTGGTAAAAATGCTTTTTAGTTATAGTCCTTGTGTCTTAGAGTTTCATTAGGGATGTTCTTCGCTTTAACTTTGTTCCTCATAGATATAGACTTAATCTCCACACAATCTCTTAATTTTACTATATAAATTCTGCGCAGTTAAAGAATTTTATCTCTAAGACTTTGAGGTTTTTAGGGTTTTGAGATTAGAGGGTACAATGGCTACCCATCGCTCTTCCCAAAGTGTTCTCAAGTCCTCAATCTTTTCTAAAGGCAATATCCTAGGGCTAAAGTCCTTTTTTGGTTTATTAGTGATGTGTTTGGTCCATCTGAATGATAATGAACAGAGTCATTACATTGCCCTTTTCTTTAAGGACAAAATCTACTTTTTACAAAAAGAATTTTACCAAGGCATGTTATTTATAAGGAATTGAGAGATTGACGACCAAAAAGATAGCCATATTGGATAGAATAACAATGGAGCTTTCAGATTTTCTTTATGGAATTTTGCAACCTGACTTTAACATTTAGTACAATCCTTAGCAGGGACCCAGTTATTCTCTTAATCTGGACACCATTTTAAAAACCAAGTAATAAAGTACTCATTTGTGCTGTAGAATATTATATTATTATATAAACTTGTGGGGCACCTTCTACAAAAATTGTTCCACTTATGTTGGTTTTAACCTTAATTATGAAAAAATAAAAAGATGTAAAAGACTTCTATACTATTCAAAGAGCAAGCTTTTTAGGAGGAAGGACTAATTGTTAGAAACATATTAACTTTAAATGGTCTCAAATTTTTTAAAACTAGTTTGTGACATGGTACTTTGAATTAAATGTTTTCTGTAATAATGTGATTAAATCGCCTACCTGATAATATAGAGAAGCATGTCATTTCTTGTATATAATCTTTTAATGTCATTGAATGACTCTAATGTTTTTTAACTTGCCTTTTGTTTTTTTTATTATTTAATTAAATCTTCTACTGCAGGTTTTTTATTTTGATATTTGACCCAATTGTTAATGTGAGACTATGCTCAAGGTTTTCAAACATGAGGATTACATGTAGTTAAGTGGAGAGATTTAATATATATGAAAAATGTGATAGATAGAAGATCTGAAGCCAAATTATGTTGTGTTGACATGGCGAAGCATCTGTGATGCTGTTTAGGTGATTGATTAGTCCTTTTATTTTGGCCATCATACTGTGGGTGGCGCGGTAAAGACTCTTAGGGTCTAATATATAGAAAGACACAAAGTGTCACCAGAATCTTAAACAAATATTGGCCATATGTCACTAAAAAACCTTATGAATTGCTGAACATAAAGTAAATTTGCGCAATGTATAGCTATGGTATATCTTTGGCTAATCTAGAAGTTATTCACTGGATAAGGATGTTAAATTTAATAAATTTGGTCAACCACCATCATAATGGTCTCAAACCCTTTGGATATATGCAGACCAAAATAATACGCTGAAAATTGACTTCCAGGGACCTTCATCTGTTTTTTATGGTGTAGAAAGTCATTTTGGCCTGTCCAGTCCAATTTAGAGCTAGTATAAGTCAAACTGAGTTTAATCCACGCTGAGACGTTTTTGGCCAGCCTCATACAGTCATATGCTCACTTTATTAAGGTAATATATTTCATAACGCCCTGGTGACCCTTGCTTGGCGAGATAGGAAGCTTGTTATGATGCAGTCGCACAAGGAAGAAGGGAATAAATTTTTTATAAAAATATTATATTTTATACTTTTATAGTAAATTGTAAGGGCTTTTAAATACATGATTTTTGTTAAACTTTCTTTTCCTTTGATTATAGAAATTTAAATGGCAAGAACACATCAAGAAATGAGCCATTAGCTTTATTAACAATTGAGACAACCAAAGAAATCCATCATGTAAAACTGCAGCAAAGGAATATTCATTAGATCAAGATGGTTTGGAGATAATAGTGGCGGTTAAAGGGACTTAAGCGTCCAAATTTTGTTCTTTGGAATCACTGTGATCAGATCTGAAATTATTAGCTAGCTTAGTTACCATAAGAGGATTATGTATAAAGTCTATCAGAGAAACAACATGGCAAGATGATTTGCTTTCATCAAGGATACTTGATTACCCACATTAGCAATCAAAGCCCACAAGGCACCACCATTCTTAAGATGTGGGAGTATGGCCCAATAGATGACAGGTATGAGAAGCATTAGTCTATATATATGATTCCAGCTCCAAACAATAAACTCAAAACTTAAAGCACCTGATCTCAACTTCCCACATAGAAAGATAATATTGCTTATCAAAGGTGGCACTTGTAACTAAAAGTGTGAATTATTTCGCATTACAGCATTAATAGTTGGAGCCTTTATGGCCTTATGATTAAAGGGTGCTTGAAAATGCACCGTCGCATAGATCTCCTCCTGAATCACTATCATACTACATGTCCATTGTTGATTTTATTATAAAGTACTCATAAGCACTTTTGAGTATTTTCTAACCATAGGCATTGGATTTGAGGCTTTAAAGTAATGGGATTGTCTGTGTAAAGGTGCTTGATAGGGGGAGATTCTATCTTAGGTTTTTTATGTTCCTCCACTAATGGTAACTATTCTGATGACAAAGAGAGATGTCCACTATGGCTACTGAGACAAACAATTGTGGCCCATCCATAGTGATAAGCATAATTGTCACAGGAAGTGGAATTATTTGGTCTTTTAGTGGAATTTTATAAAATTGAATACTTAGTTTATAATAAAAGCAATGTATAAAAATAACCCAGAACCTTACTACTAGCAGTGCACTGAGTATCTATAGTGTAATAAAAAGAAAAAGGGCAGGATATATTTAAAGAAATTACTAAGTTGATAGCACTGTCCACCACGTGCCAGAATCAGATCAGTACTATTCCTCTGTTCTATATTTTAATAAATTCATTTGAATAAACTACAACAACCTCGTTACTTGGCGCCTTTATCAGTCCCTTTATACTATCTTGTCTTAAAAATTACTTCCCATTCTTACCCAAGGCCACCTTGGGTCCAAACATATTTTTATCCTGAGATACCTTTGAGTGACCAACTAATTTATGGGGCATACTATTTGATCTCTGACGGCTAATTTGTTTGCCTCAAGGTACTTCACTAAAATTCATACCATTATATATTCCCCATATTTCACACCTGATATCTTTAATTTAATTTAAATAAAATCTTCTAGGTTCAGTTGTAAATATGTTTGGGATGATTAAAGGTTTGAGGTTGTAAAGAGTAAATTTGATGAAAAAAACTACCCATCACTCATTATGAGTATGGTTTAAGTCTATTGTCTTGGATAAAGGTAAGGACCATGCATTAGCACCCCTTTTATGATCAAAAGGGATTTACTGCTCTATCTAACTTTATAACCGCAGCTAGGATCTTTACATTACCCTTCCTTAAAAGTACAGAGTTTCCTCCCCTCAAGAGCCTATACTAGGGCGTAGTTCTTGTATGATGTGATCAGTTTGAATGCCACAATAGCGGCCATCTTGGATGAAAGAAAAAAGTGTTCTCTAGGACTTTTTTGGAACTCTGCAAGTAACTTATAGAAGTTTTTACAATATAATAGGAAATCCAGCTGTTATCATATGCAGTTTCACGGTAGTGACTAATGTATTTAGACTGGCCTGACAGACAGGGTGCTTAAACACCCAAAAGGAAACCCAGAAATTTAGGGGAATAGCCATCTATATGATCTGTAATGTGTGAAAGAGAGGCAATAATGGTCAGTGACTGACGACACTGTCACCACCATTCCTAGTAATAACCAAACCATGGACGCCACAGTGACAGCAGATTCTGACGCAGTAGACTCCCTGGGACCCACAGAGGGCCCTGAATTTGCTGAGATGCTATGAGTTGTTAAACGCGTGTTGAGGTTTTGGAACCTTACATAATAAGGAGAAATGATCTTCAATAGCAAATGTAAATATTGTTGCAAGAGGGCGTTAAAAGCGGGGACATCCCCAAAAGGACGCTAACTTGATAACAATAATGGATAGAAAAGCAGCAACTTCGTGAGAAAGGACACTAAGGACAGTCATTGAGAAATCCCAGAGACTTAATACTTGGTAGCAGTTGCATTAGTAAATGGTAAAAATTTATCTACTGGAAAATTGAGTTGTAAAGTGATTTTAAAAACAAAATTTTTGAAGATACACTTAAAACCATACCTTTGAGGAACGGTTGTCCTAATCTTTAAAGGGCTTAGGGAATTATTTGAGATTGCATGAACTGAGAGTATTAGATCTCAACCAATTTTAGTGAAACAAGCTTTCACAACCAACTCAAATTTAAATTAAACTTCTGCTGGCCATCTGACTCTCACTCAAATTTTGGCACTAGGTATTTACACCATCATGATTCCTCTTGGTGGATTAGTGATGCTTCATCCATTGGGCAACAATTTACGCCCATGGCCAGACCGCATAGGGGCAATCATATAAAGTATCAAATGAATTTGTTGCCCTCAAACCCTGTGGAGTTAGAGCCTCCTCTCCCAGCAAGAGGGAGAAACTGGTGGGTTTCTAAACCTGATTTTACTGTGACTGGCTAAATGCGCTGCCCTTAAGTTTATTTAATTTTTCTGCCTCTTTAGTGGAACCCAAAATTATTGTTGGGGATAGATGCCACCACTTCCCTCTGGTGACGTCCTCTCACCACTGCCACCTCCACGCACACCCCCTTATCTTTTGAAGCAGCTCTTGCGTAGTAAAAATAGGGGAAATGGGACAGCTTAGAGGGGATATACCATCGTTAACCTCTCATCTACCACATGGGTAATCGCCCTGGGTTACAAGTGTAATGCTACCCTTTTTTACCCCCTTTTTAGTGCATAATCGGAATTCTGCATGGCTGAGGCACAGAGGGTGCTCCCCAGACTCAATTTATCCTTCTCTTTTTAACAGGGGGAGAACCACCATTGGATTTTAAATGAGCACAATTTTCTTATGGACTTTCAGCAACTTAAAAGCCTAGAGAGTGGCGACCTTCATGGTGGACGTGGAGCATCAGGGTGTGAAGCGTGAAAAACCTCCACCAACTCAACACAAATGGCACAGCCTTGGCCGCTGAACCAACTGTTCTCATATACCTGGAACCCCTTCCAGGCCACAAGATATTGGACTTGATGGCAAGATTTATGACAAGCTAAGATTAACTTGTCCTCAGCCTCCTTCAATCACTTGATCAAGATAGTCTCTGGTTCTTCCAGGATCTTCTCCTTAAATGGAAACAGCTCTGACATGTGAAAAAGAGGTGATTCTTACAATGGTATGGGAGCGTCAACCAAAGCGTTTCATTGCCCAAATCCGCCTTCACTGCATGAGGATCGAAGCATTAGCTTACATTTCTTCAGGAGGGCACCTGCGTCAGCAAGTGGAATATTTTCAACATGACAGAGGACCCCATATTGATTTTATGGGCCAGAAGACGTTTTTGGTCCAAAAAACCTTTGTAATCACTTATGGCCTGGTCAGATGCTCCTGAAACAAAGTCTGGGTGCTCCAAATGTTCTGCACATAATTTGCAGCATCCAGGAACTCCGTAAAAGACACAGCCAGCAAAAAGGAGGTGTTGTACCCAGTGTGGCCTTATACGGTGAGAAACCATTAGATGAACAATTACCATTATTATATGAAAATTGAGCCAGCAGAATATGATCTCCCCAGGTGTTCTGTTCAGATGTGGTATAGTAGTGAAGATACTGCTTGGGAATTTGGTTATGTCCACTTGACCTTCTGACTGAGGATGGCATGTAGTTAAGTGACATGTATTAATTTTCAAGTTCGCCAGGAGTTTGTTTCAAAATCACGCCATAACCTGTGACCATGGGCGCTTATGATCTCTCTTGAAAACTGAACATTAAGAAAACATAATGCACAAAGAGTTTAGCCGTACTTTCAGATGTGATGGCATAGGGAAAGGGATGAAGAGTGCACACTTGGTAAAATGGCTCATGACTACAATGATAGTGTTAAACCATAGATTGGTGTATCCCCCTTTAGGTTGGGACCACCTAGTGCTAAAAAAATGATAGTGTTAAACCCATGAGAGATGGGAATCTCAACAACGAAATTGATGGACACCAAGGCCATGAGCCCTCCGCCTGTTGCAGGGGACGAAGGAGGCCATTTTGCCTGACTTATACTTAGCCCATGTGCATGTCACACAGTTTGTGATCCACGCTAGAATATTCTTGAAAATGCCCTGCCATTATAAGTCCGCTTAACCAAATTCAGGCATTCCTTGTTTCTTGGATGACCCGCCATGAGGGAGGTCGTGGTGCACCCAATTAACTTCGTCGTGGAGGTGGGGTGGCACCCACAGTCTCGACCTAAACTGAATGTTTCCCACTGCAAAGGAATAATGGGACCGCTTATGTGTTGTAAGTGCCATATGATCCAACAGCTCAAACACTCCAGGCAGGTCAATTGGCCCGCCAATACCTGAGATATCAGAGGCGCATCTAGGCCCAATCCACCACTGAAATTGCAGGAGGAGCAATGGCTAATATCTAGGTCAGCAGAATTACTATGGTTAGCTCCTGTTCATACGCCTCCGCCGGACTCAACGCGGGATTGTGGCTCAAAAAGTTAGGAAGAACATTCAAAGCCCGTTTTGCAAACTTATATCTAAAATTAACACTGCAGAGGTCATAATACATCCAGACTTAGTGATGCGCCAACTTCTGTGGCTTTCAAAAATACATATGAGCCTGATGATCCATCTTCATGGTCACCTCATGCTGCGAGCCCTGCAGAAAGTACCGCCAGTGGATAAGGGCCCAAGCCACATCAGCCAACTCCTTGTCATAAATGGACCAACACTGTTCAGATGAAGCAAACTTGCATGAAAAATAAGCAACAGGAGTGTCCCAAACCTTCATGCACCTGCAACAATACCATTCCACAGTGGCAGATGAGGCGTCACACGCTATGATAAACGTATTGGTGGGGTCCATGTGTTTGAGAACAGAGGCGTCAAGAACACCTCCTTGATGGCATCAAACGCCCACTGGCACTCCTCCATCCAGCGGAATGGTACATACTTCCCAGTCATGGGGTGCAGCGGCGCAGTCAGCTGTTAGAGGACGGGAGAAAACTCTTAAAAAAGATGATGGTGCCTAAGAAGCTCCACAACTGCTTCAGGGGTATAGGAGTGGGCACTAAAGTACTGCCTTGAGCTTACTGAGGGGAATGGCATAACCATCTTCCAGAACCAGATTAACCAAAAGGTTACCTCTTCCCCAATATACTCACACTTGAACTGAATTATATAAACTTGCGCCTTGTGCAACGCGGCAAGCACCGCCTCCAGGTCCTTCTAATGCTTCTCAGAAATGGGGGATTTAATGAGATATCATCAATGTACACCAATGCACAAGTGAACCTGAGGTCCTGGGGCACATTGTTGAACTTCTGTGGAACGTGGCAGAGTGTTTTAGGCTTAAGAACATCACTAAGAACGGGAATATGTTCCTTCTGGTCCAAATCGCCACAAGCCACTCCTGGCCTTCTACCACCCAGATCTGGATGGATGCATTCATGAGATTAAGCTTTATAAACACCTGAGATTTTGTGATCGCCTGGATGATCATCTGCTCAAGGGGAGAGGATAGGGATTGTAAACGGAAATATCATTTAAATGCCCATGGTTGACACATGGGCGCAACTTATTGTTGGCCTAAGTGAAAACTATAGGCGATGCATTAGGACTTTTCCTTAAACACCCACCCCTTCTTGAGCATATTGTCCAACCCTACTTCCAATGACTTGTCCTCCTGCGCCATGTAGGGACACAATGGAAATTTTATAATGATCATGGCTACCATTAAATGAAAAGCTTGGTCATATTCAGAATATGGCAGAAGGAGATTAGACTTTTCAAATCAAAAATATCCTAATATGCGATTAACGCTAGGGGAAAATCTGGTGGAAGGCCCGCCTGAGAAAAGAGTGATGCGATGGAACTTTGCCCCATTACATCGCAAGCTTATCAATAAAAAGAAATCCCCTCCTCAACTGGGTGTTTGCAAAGGACAGCGTACTCAAGTCAAATTCACTGCTCACCTGCTGCTAGCGCCACCACCCCACTTCCAGAATAATTGAAAAGAGTAGTTATGGCACCACAGAAAACCAATCACAGAAACAGAACTGGTGTATTAAAAAAGCACAGGCCACTGTATTTTGTACAAAGCTATTGGAGCGGAAGATGCACCCAGCATGGACGCCCCCATTTTCCAAGTCTAAGCTTAGATCTTGTGTCAGTTTCAAACTGATTAAGTTTCCTGAGCTCCTGTATCTATCAGGGCCTCACCTGACACCCTGTGTGCACCCAACAAAATTTCCAGAAGCAATAAAAAATAAGCAGAATCCTGTTTATTGGCAACTTCACAGGATTCCGCCAGCTGGGTGGTAATAATCATGGATTCGTCCAAGGAACCTTAATTGCTAAAAAATACCACCTCTATGGGAAGAACTATCACAAATTCTTTGCGCTAGGATGCCAACAACTGGGGGACCAGGGGATACAAGAGCACCAGATCCATTACAGGAATTGCCTCACCAACAGGCGCCATGGCAGGGGAAGGAGAGACAATGGTCAAATGGGACACCGCAGCATCCTTTATCATTAAATCACATATTTCTGAGAGCTTGTCTCAAACTCAGGCCTCTGGGCGAGCAACAATGGGCATGCTTACTTGTCATCCAACGCCCCCTTCAAAACTCTTTGGTAGTGAATCTATTATTGGCGTCACCCACCCCACTCAACGCCTTCCAGCGCGTAGCACCAATGGAGGCTGCCACCATGCACATCTAATTTAACGAACCTGCCTGCATGTCCCAGGCGGAATGATTGGTGGACACAGAATCTAAGACGGCACTTAATACTACCACTAAGATGTCAAATGGAATCTAAGTTCAGGGGCCTTGCCACAGAAAGATTTATGCATGAAGCCAGAATGGATGCCTCCGCGCCCAGCATAAAATAGGAGTAGAAGAGATGGTCCCAATACCGGCGCCTGCACTTCAGATGGCACCAGCATAATCAACAGGTTCAAAAACCCCGCATAGTAGCCAAGCATAAGTTCCGTGCACCCATTGATGTCATCCCCCTCCACAGCGTCCAACAACAAAAGCGCTTTGATGTGCATCCATCAGAGAGGCGGAAGCTGTCGTTTTGGAAAAAAATGCACCTACAATTCAGTAAGTGAATACAACACCTGTCTATTAGTCTTCATGTATGGGATAGATAAACACACCCTTAAGGGCGAAATGAGACAGGAACTGGAGCTTTTGGGGAGAAATATTCAGTCAGGAGCTCTCCCACCACCATGTGGAAGCACCCAACAAATGCGCCAATAACACAAACATAACCAGATTGAGAACCACTGAAGGTTTATGTGGTACACCGAGACCAATGCATCACTGACTTCTAACAGAAGTGTGGAGATGACAGACACTAAAGGTCGATCATTTAAGTCACGGAAGCAGCTAATGAAATTAAGACTGTCCTGCCAGTTTGTGTTTGAACAACCAGAAAGCAACCCAGAATGCTGAGGCATAGTTGTCTATATGACCTGGTAATGGGAGGGAAGAGAAGTGATTATAGGGAAGTGACTGACAATCACCATCACCACCATACATATTAATAATCAAACCGTGGCCACCTCAGTGGCAACGGATTCTGCCACGGTCAGCTCCTTAGGACCCACAGAGAGATCAGAATCTGCTTAGTTATATGGGTTGGTGAGCTCTTGGTGAAGCCATGGAATCCTACCATTGGGGAGAAATGACTACAATAGCAAGGGTACATTTTGACATCAGAGGGCGTCAAAAGTGGGGGCATCCCAAAAGGCCGCTAATCAATAAACCCTTAATGAGGAGATAAGGCAGCAACATTGTGAGCATGGTCACTAAGGCCCAGTCGTTGAGCAACCCCAGTTACTTAAACTTAGTAGCAGTTTCATTAATAAGTGATGAAAATTTTCACCTGGAAAAATTGGGTTGGAAGGGAAATTTGTTTTTATTAAACAATTTTTTTTTGAAAATTGAACAACTCTACTAGTGAGGGACAGTTGTCTTAAATAATAGAGGGCTAAGGGAAAAAATGGGTTGCATGAACTGAAGGTATCACAATCCCAACTGATTCTACTGGAATAAGAATTTGCAACTAATTTGATGATGAATTGACCTTCCACTGGCCATCAACTCTTAATCAATATTGCCACTAAGTATTTCTTCCCACCATGATTACGCTTGGTGGATCAATGTCGCTTTGGCTAATGAGCGACTGGTTGCACTTAAAGCCAGGATTAGGGTTGATCCAATTGGGACTGAATGTATTTATCACCCTCAAACTAAAGGAGTTGTACCCCCTCTCCCAGAAGGATGGAAGAACCCTGGTTTTTATCTGATTGTACTGCAACCAGCTTGATTCCAATGCCCATCAATTAGCTTAAATTTTATTTCTCCTTGCCAGAACCCAAAATTATTGCTGGTGATAAATGTACACCACTTTCCCTCTGGAATAGTCCTCTTGCTACCGCCACCTTCACACACAACCCTGATTTGCTGAAGCAGCTCTTGCATGATAAAATAGGGTTAAAGGGGGCAACTTTTAGGGGGTACGCCGTCACCTACCTCTCATCCATCACACGGAAAAGTTGCCCTGGGTTACGAGAGTAACAGCCGCCTTCTTCACCCCCTTTTTAGTGTGGGATGTGAATTCTACATTGTTGAGGCGCAGGGAACTCCCCCATACTTATAGAAAGGCACCCTTTCCATGGTACCAAATAGCGAAAATTGCGCTTACCTCTATGTGAGCCAAAATCCTTTCAGCTTCAAGCTCATGGTTCCTTATATATGGTAAGCTCAACTTCCATTGGCTTCTTGATGTTATAGAACCAGCATGCCAAGGAAAAACTGGATTCCATAGTGATCACTCAGGTACCCAGGACAAAAGAAGCAATTCATATGTAAAGCCACTCTAACAGAGGAAAATAGCATAAGTAGGGATAGTTGATTTTGAGGGAAGAGAAATGCAATCAAACATCTATTTTAGGTTAACTGGTCCTTGGTAATTCTTCCTAATCTTGCTAGTAAAAACCAACGCAGTAGACAAGAAACTATACCATCCACTTGTTTTAATATTAAAAAATCCACTTTATGACGCTATTAGTTAAAAGTATATAAAATTTTATAAATGATAGTTTAAACTGGATATAGATATTTTGGGTCTATCTTTCTGGTATACTACGATTAAATTAATATCCCAACATACTTACTATATGCAGGCTGTTGGCTAGTAACCTAAGTAATGGGATGTCAGGGCTTAGTAAGGTATGAAAAGACTATAAATGTAATCAGTATTAATGAATAAATTTACTTTTGGGATTTGACTTTACAACTCAGGGTTTTTGACTATCCAATACTGAGGTTTGATTATCAAAAACTATATTGGCAATCTCAGGATTTTTTGACTCATTAGAAACTCATTTTGACCCAATATAATTCGACTTTTTGCTAGTGAAAACCTTTGTATTGAAATGCTATTACCTGAGTTTACCCCAGGATCAAATATCTCATAACATTAGATGCTCCTTGTTGGGTAGTTGGTCTGGAAGAGGTATTTGATTTTGTATTAAGTACTTTAATTATAAATTTAAAGTCATAACAGAGATGCTGGATCTTGTTTACATATAGCTTTGTTGTATAGTAATAAGATTTGGGTGGAGACTTGGGGTGGTTGTGGAAAAAAGTTATCTAAGCATGCGGGGGAATACCTAGCCCATATTGATCTAAAGTGTGCCTAGATCATAATTTTAGTAAGAGGTAAGGCCCTGGAGTTAGTACCCCTCATGGTACTAAATGGTTCAAGGTTCTATTCAGCTTGATAGCAGTAGCTGAACTCTTATTACCCTATCCTAAGGGGACATGGTCCACTTCTACTTTTGGTCCTAATCCAAAGCGTAGTTTTTGTGTGTAATAAAGAGTTTGATAGTAATAGAAGCTATTAGTTATGGGTGGTACTGGTGCTTCTAAATGAGTTTCATGGAACGTTTTAGTCAACTCTTGACAATTTTTTATCAAAATCAGGGACCCATATGTTCTCATAAGCTGTTTAACCTTTTCATGACACTAGGTGTTGAAACAATAGTTTAATTTTCAGGGATGCAAAATATCCCTCACTTATAACTCAGGGGTATCCCTGACCAAAATGGGTTCTGCTTCTGAAGGTTTTTGTCCCTTGGAGAATATAAGGATGAAGCATGGAATAAGGCATGAGCATTTCAGTACGTAGGCAGATATAGTCAGAAGGACCCATTGTTCAGCAATTAGTTAATAGGGAATGGCCCAGATCTTTTAGAAAATCTTTTCATGGAACATCAAGTTAAAGTTACTTTGTATTCATTATTATTAAGTCACTTAACTGATAGTATAGGGCTTAATAGCGTTTTTTTGTCAGCAAAAAGGTTGGCCTTTTTAGTTTAGTTGATAAATTATTCTTGACATGTTGGTGCAAAGTTCAATTATGCGCTGAAAAGCTGTCCATTGATGGAATATTGCTGCGTGTCTGAACCAATAAAAAGGCAGGATAGTACCCCAAGTTAGCATACATTGGCAACATTCTATTAAAGCGTAAAGGGAGTAATTTTTTGAAAACAAAGACATATGAAGTTCAGCTCTCAAGTATCATGGGAGGCTGTAAAATAACAAAAAAAGATAAAGCTCTAATGTATGGTATGTATGTTCAGTTGGACCTTTGATTGGAGTAGTATGCTGAGGATTGCAATGGCTTGATCTTTAATTAAAACATAATCTACCATAATCTCAAGTTAAACTGATGACCTCTTTAAACTATTTCTTGTGATAAATCTAAACATGAAAAGATGTGAGAAACAAACATCTTCGCCATGTCTTTGGTTGCAATTTTCATCAAGCAGAGGTCAAATATGAAGCACTTTTTGAATCAATCTACTACCACTAAGCTTGCATAAAAAGCCCTAAGACGTTTACAAACGTACAATGAAATCCATCAAAAAGTGAGGTACTTGATCCTTCCGCTTGCTGAAGATAGTGTAGCTGAATGCTTTTAAATGTCAAGACTAATTTTGAATGTGTGTAGAAATCCAGCTTTTTAGAGCTCACTGTTGCTTACACCGCAGGTCCCACAAAAGTTTTAATAAAATTTATAAAATAAGCACTATAAAACTTTGGGTTTTATCAGGTTTTATTAGCAGTGTGAGGAAAGAAAGGAATGTGATCCCTCTCAATATCCAACTGATCAGTATTTAAACATTATTTGTGGTTCAGGGGGAAGATGATGATAGGTTTAGAATAGCTTAAACTAGTCAAAGTTAGGAAACATGAGGAAACAGACTATTAAAGCTCAAGATACTCACTTCATTTTGCTGAACAATAGAAGGGTCGTTTATTATTGGCCAAAAAAACCTGTGGGGTAATGCTTTAATGAACTTCAGCCAATCCCATTAAAGAAATTCCATTGCACCTTGGGGGACCTCCACCACGCCTATAAAAGGGGTGGGCCCTGCGTAGGTGCTTTGAAGGACCTGGTTGTGGCTGGGGGTGTACCTTCTGATGGTCACCCCAGTATCTGATGCATGGTTGGAGTAATCCAACTGCTCAATTTTTCTATTGTTGCCCAAGTATTAATTGAAATTTTATTACCCCACTTTGAGGGGTTCCACCAAGAATCAACCAGGGTCTTTTGTCCAATGAAATCATTATTATTAAAATCACTCTTAGGTTCATTATAAACTCAAAAAATGGCTGACATTACCCATTTTAGCTGATTTCAACCCAAGACACGCTTACTCTGCAGCTGAGAGGGCAAATATCTGACATCATCCCCCTCAAGAATGTTGGGGGGAGAATAAGGCCATAGGAAACAGCCATGTACTCAGTTATTGGCGATTCCTAAAGCTAATGACTTTGTATAGTAACCATTGCTTCTTTTGTAGGTGATGGTGAAGGGACCCTCCCAGATTAAACCAAGATCACTGCTTCTAGGGATGATACAGTTGTAGTATAATAATATGTCGGACACATGTAATGTAAGTAGGGGTGTTCAGAGCTCATTGGCAGCCTGCCCTTCTTTAGTCACCATTTTTGCTAAATTGGTCATAGCCTCAAATTGGAGTTGTATAATATGGTGAGCCAATCTTCTCATAACTTTCTTGGGTTCCTCAACTCTAGAGGAGAATACATCTTTAACTAAGAGAGCAGGTATTCTTGGCTCTCGCTCATACAATACATGGAATGGGGACATTTTTAAAATCCTTTGATAACTAATATAGTAGGCCATAAGGGCACTTGTAACAGTCAAGGTCCTACCTGACTGCCATATGGTCCTTACCTTTAGGGCTACCAATAAGAGTATGGAGAAGGAGTTCCAAAGTTCAGCCATGAGATTTAATCAAATTCGAGATGGTTCAGTTTGGAAATACAATATGAATAATAATTCTAATAATACATTTAAGTCCGATAGTCGGAATCTGGAGTTCGGATCTCATAAGCAGGCCAAAAATCGGAAACTTTCAAGTTTGAAACCCCATTAGTGCTAACTTAAGCTCAAGTTTTGAACAAGGCATTTTTTTAATTTTTTAAGCTTTTTTTAAACCATGAGAGTGCCTAGCATTCTCCAGCACATATAATACAGGAAATCATGTTAGATTCTCTAACTTCATTATCTCAATCCTGCAGACAAATATTCTTAAGGTTTAAGTTTATTTTTATTTTTATTATATTATTATAGTATGACAGGATTCAACATGTATGATGATAGTGAGTTGTCACAGGCTTTAGCTTCTCTCTATTCCTTGTCAACGGGCAAATTGCACTATTGTCAACCAGCATTCTGGCTACTATCCTACATGGTTTAATAACTGATTGTGGCCTCAGTGCACATAGCAGGAAGTTTCTCTCTTGTGTAGTCTCAGCTATATGGACTGCAACTTGGCTTCTTTTGCCAAATTCATTTGTTGCATACTGGAGAGAGCTTGTTCATCACATTGAGGCCACAATCAGTTATTAAACCATGTAGGATAGTAGCCAGAATGCTGGTTGACAATAGTGCAATTTGTCCCGTTGACAAGGAATAGAGAGAAGCTAAAGCCTGTGCCAACTCACTATCATCATACATGTTGAATCCTGTCATACAATAATAATATAATAAAAATAAACTTAAACCTTAAGAATATTTGCCTGCAGGATTGAGATAATGAAGTTAGAGAATCTAACTTGCTTTCCTGTATTATATGTGCTGGAGAATGCTAGGCACTCTCATGGTTTAAAAAAGCTTAAAAATTAAAAAAATGCCTTGTTCGAAACTTGAGCTTAAATTAGTACTAATGGGGTTTCAAACTTGAAAGTTACCGTTTTTAGCCTGCTTATGAGATCTGAACTCCGGATTCCAACTATCGGACTTAAATGTATTATTAGAATTATTATTCATATTGTATTTCCAAACTGAACCATCTCGAATTTGATTAAATCTCATGGCTGAACTTTGGAACTCCTTCTCCATACTCTTATTGGTAGCCCTAAAGGTAAGGACCATATGGCAGTCAGGTAGGACCTTGACCATTACAGCACTGAGTAAGAATTGATCCCAGTGAAGTAGATCAGAAGAGGTCATTTTTTGTAGGATAGATGCCAAGATTCCATTTTCTCTCTCCACATATTTGTTAGTAAATGGATTGTATGGGTCTAAGAAAAGTTGTTGAGCTCCCATGGATGTGGCCAGGATTTTTACTACTCTGGAGGTAAAGTTTTAACCAAAAATTAACAGAGTAGTACTTGAGGACAGCAATGTTGAGAGAAAATGTGTTGATGTAAAAAGGTGGCTGTGGCCTTGGCCGTTTGGGCAGGGAGAGCCACAGCTTCCACCCACTTAGTGAAGTGATTGATAGCTACTAGGTAAATTTATGTCCACTAATAGTCTGAAGAAGGGGAACTACTATATCCAAACTGATGGTGTGGAATGGTTGTTGAGGGGTAGTTGGTTGATACTGGTATCTACACTTGAAACCAGATTGCATATTACATGTAAGGCAAGTATTCTAATGTCAATAATAGCTTCCATCATTCCATCCCAATAGTGTCAATCCTTAATCCACTCATAAGTTTTCTTTGCCCCTCCATGACCTAGGGTGTGTGAGCTTCTAGGATAGCAGGTACATGTTCTGAGGGCTGAATTTAAAGCAGCCATTTTTCCCCCACCTGTTTATACAACTTCCCGTTTTCCACTTTGGTATAATGGGAGTGCCAGGGTAACTTTTAATGTACAGGCTCATCCTCATCCTCCCAGTCATTGGGGGTCATTAAGAGGCCATGTAACCTCTCCGCTTCACTATTATCTGAGTGAAGGACTGGTAGCCAAGTCAACCCATCAACATTCATGTGATGGGTTCCAGCATGGTGTTTAATATATATGTCATAAGGCTGGAGCTTTAGAGCCCAGAAAGCTAGCTGACCAGTAGGATCTTTCATGTTCTGTAACCATTTAAGGGATGCATGTTCAGTAAACACAGTGAAGGTGGTTCCATATAGGAAAGGGTGGTAGTGCTTTGTAGCTAACAGAAAAACAAGGCACTCCTTCTCTGTTACACTGTAGTTGCGTTCTGCCTTTGACAGCATCTTACTAAAATAGGATACAGGATGATATACAACATTTTCATACAAATTGGGATAAGATGGCCCCAACGCCAAAATAAGGCGTCAATAAATAAGATAAATGGTTTATTATATTTTGGTGCCTTAGGATAGGGCGTTGTTGCAGCAGTTGCTTCAGCGTCTCAAAAGTAGAATTCTGTTCCGCATCCCACTGAAAAGGAGTATTCTTAGTCAATAAGTGAACAAGAGGCTCGCTGAGCTGGGCAAACTTAGGGATGAACTGATGGTAATACCCCATCATCCCTATAAATACCTGAATATACAGTAATTTTTAGGGAGAGGCATTTTTGAGATCGCTTCAATCTTATATTGAATGAGTTAAATTCCCTTTTGAGAAATGGAATGGCCAAGGAAATCCAGTTTCTTTTGGAAAAGGTACACTTTGAGGGATTTAGCTTGATATTTGACTTACATAGCCGTTGAAACAAATCCTTCAGGTGATAAAGATGTTCGTTAAAAGTTTATAGAATACCATGATTTCATCGAGGTAGACAATGATACAACTTAGCTGCAAGGCCTGCAAATATGATCCATTGAACGCTGGAAAGATGCAGGTGCGTTGCACAAACTTGAGGTAATCATGTGGGTTGGAAGAGACCATCACTACAAATAAGGGCGTATTTCTCCTTATCTTGAGGAGAAAGGTCCATTTGCTAATAGCCACTAGCCAAGTCCATCACAGAGAAGAAGTTAGATTTAAAGAGTTGTGCCAGGGCATTATAATGCGAGGGATAGGATAGCTAACCTTCTTTGTGAGGTTATTTAATTTGCGGTAGTCTATGACAATCTGATGACCACTATTTTTCTTTTTAATAAGCAATAGGGGGGAAGAACAAGGGCTTTGAGAAGGAACTAGTAACCCAAGTCTAATAACTGTTGGAGCTCTGTCCTCATTTGAGGTTCCTCACCTTGGTCATGCAATAAGGTTTGGACCCAATAGGTCAGGCATCACCCACATCGATGGAGTTGCTCCAGCCCTTAATGTGGCCATAGTTGTTATCAGATTTAAAAAAAATGTCGCCATAGTTGTCTAGGAGAGTATGAACTTTTTCCAGCTCATCTGGGGTCAGCTCACATGAGACATGGACTTTGGGTAAGGTACATACCAGATTGTCCATTGGCAGGACCATATCCATGATAGAGCCTATGGAGTGAATTTGTTCAATGTCCTCCAAAGGAACTAACAAGCTCCTGCCAATCTCCTAATATATTTTTACAACTAAGTCCTTTATGGTGAGGTTCCATAACAGCTGAGTAATAGGCCTTTTGTATGCTGGGTTGAGGATGCCAGGCAATACCTGAGGCTCCAAGGGACTAACGCCCTTGTTACTTGCATGGTGCAATAAACAGTGGCGTGGGATTTATAGCTTAACTTTTATGTCAACTACACGTTGTTCACCAGGATTAATCAAGACCTCGTCTGAAGCATAGAAAGGGATACCTTCCCTAGCATCCACTGAATTAGGCAATTCCTTGTGTTGCGCCTAGAAGTGGTATAAGGCAAAGGTATAGCTAAGAGGGGGCATTCTACCAGGCAATAGTATTCGTGCTTGCTGGGTTCTTTATTGGATAAGACTAATTAGAGGTAACTTTGCTTCAGATTGCTTACTTCCTCATACTCAATCATAAACTGAGCGCCAATGAGCATATCATATGCGTTGTTATATAAAGCCACAGCAGGGGCTGATAAAATAAGCTTCCTAATTTAAGTGGAAAGGGAAGAGTATGCCCTAATTGCATGGGTATTATTTGGGGCACCAGATCCAAATTCTTGTGTGTACTCCAAGTCAGTCGCTAGATTTATCTTTTTAATAAGCTTAGTGAAGTCACGTTAACTGGGGGAGCCAGTGTCCAGGATGGCCAAAATTTTAACTTTTGTATGACCACTTAAACCTTAGTAAGCGTTCCTCTAAAGTTAGGTGACAAAGCTAAGACCTCCTTTAGCCGGAGGGTGGAGGTTAGCTTATTAGCAGTCTAAGGGTATTTATCCAAAATGGAATTCATGATATGCACCCATTGGAGAGCTCGAATCAAGCCAGCTTCAAATAGAAAACCATCTCTGGCAGTGTCAATAACTTTTGGACATCCTAGAAATTGGCTGAGGTACGTTTCCTCAGGTATAGTGGTCTTATCTACTCCTCCAGTGTTCAAATGATCAGAAACCTCTACTTCTTCAGGGGCTCTCAATATATAGTAACCAATGTCATCATAACCCCCCTCAGATTCTTCCTCAAAGTATTCTCAACAACAGTCAAGGCTGCGATGGAGGTAGAGGAGACGGCCACAGAAGACTGAATAGCCTTAGGGCGCGCATTGACCAGATTAGCTGGAGGGGAAGGCACAGTGGCTTTTGTGAGCTTGTGCGGGCATATGGTTTTTACTACCTTACAGGGCTCTGTTCCATAAGAAGGAGTGATATCCTTTTTAAGTCGCACTGAGGAACCATGTTTTGCAGGGAGGATAGGCACAAGTTAGCTCACTCCCAACTGTTCAAAAGGCTGAAGCTCCTCAATGATTAGAGATGAAGGTTTCACCTAAGCTTCATTTGTTGTGGCATATAAATGAAATTTGGCCACATCTAACGAAGCCTCTTTGAGGTCGCAGATATTTTCAAAGTAGTGTTTCACTGAGATGATATGACTGTCTAGAGAGGTCTGAGAAGCTAACCCAGTTGATAGGGCGGTGATAGCATCATCAAGGGTGAGCATGTTAGAGGTGGATAACCTTTGCGCAGCAAGGTAAAATTGTTCAGCAAAAGCAATGAGAGATTAACCTTCGTACATGCTAAGGCGCATAGAGGCCTGTTTTTCTTTGTGTAGACTCTGCTTTAATCCAATTCAGCCAAAAGAGCCTCCTTCACCACTGCCCAAGTGTGTGAAGGGTCCAGGTAAGGAATTATCATCTCTTGCGCTAGGCGGCTTAAACAAGGAATGATGCGTTGAACTTCTTGCTTGTATGTTGCTCCATACATAGCAGCTTCATAAGCATACAAAAAACCAGATATGCTTCCTTTAATCAGTATGTACTTGTCTTCAAAACGTGGCTTTAGTGTGCTTGTTCAAGTTCATGGAGACGTGATAGAGCACTTGTTAGTTGCTTTTCCAGAGCAATAAAACGTGATTCCACGTGAAGAAAAAAGTGGGAGGGTTGGTCACATTTAAACTTCCATTTTTGATGATTTTTATGGTGTACAGGTGTCCCCTGTAGTGAGCTTTAATTTGTAGGAATCTAGCCTTTTAGAGCTCGCTGGTGCTTATGCCGATGGATCCCACAAAAGTTTATAAAAGTCATAAAATAAGCACTACTAAAAATTTTGGTTTTATCAGGTTTTATTAGCAGTGTGAGAAAAGCAAGGAATGTGATCCCTCCTTATATACAACTGATCGGTATCTAAACTGTATTGTGGGTCAGGGGGAAGATGAGGATAGGTTTAGAATAGCTTAAGCTAGTCAAAATTAGGAAACATGAGGAAACAGACTATTGAAGCTCAAGATACTCACTTCATTTTGCTGAACAATAGAAGGGTCGTTATTATTGGCCAAAAAAACCTGTGGGGTAATGCTTTGATGAACTTCAGCCAATCCCATTAAAGAAATTCCATTGCACCTTGGGGGACCCCCACCACAACTATAAAAGGGGTGGGCCCTGCGTAAATGCTTTGAAGGGCCTGTTTGTGGCAGGGAAGTACCTTCCAAAGGTTTCCCCAGGGTCTGCTGCGTGGTCAGAGTAATCCAATTGCTCAATTTTTGGTTGTTTCCCGAGTATGATTTAAAAATATGTTACCTCAATTTGTGGGGTTCCACCAAGAATTGAACAGGGTCTTTTGGCCAATGAAATCATTATTAAATTCGCTCTTAGATTCATTGAAAACTCATAAATGGGTGACATTTCACTATATTGGCTTATTTTGACCCATGACATTCTTCCTCAAGCTGAGAGGGCAAATGTACAACAATGGGCGCAAGTCAGGCAGTTTTCTACCCCATGTGGGAGATGCTTTTTGACCATCACAGTCATAACTGAAAATTAACCAAGTTGATACACTTCATTACGCCAGTATTTCAAATGGGATTTATAATGCCCTTATGACATGGGAACACTGGGAAGAGGAACTATACTCAATTTTAATAGTAAATTACCATATTTTTTAGAGCACCATCCGTATAAGGCCTTGTCAACTTTTATTTTGGTCAGAAGTTCAACACAAAACCAGCTCAAAACACTGTGATTTCAACAAAGCTTACATAAGGGACAACAACTTTAGGAGGCAAAGGGATGGAGGTGCTTAAATTTGCACCAACAGGATGTAAACATGGGTGGGACAATTGGGAGGGTGGAAACATGGTGTTTGATTTCAGAACAGAACATAAAGGGAGCTACCACAGAAACAGCTGAGGGCGGCGGTGTCAATATTTTCTTTTGAGTAATCACTGTGACCAATTCTGAAACATTGCTAAAGTCAGGACCCATAAGCGGATTTTGTCTTTTAAAATCTGGTAAGATGTGGGTGGACCCCTTGAGTAATTCATACTTGAGTTAAGAAATTGAAAAATCCCGGTGGGTTCTAGCTTGTTTATGTACCAAATTTTATGGCTTATTTTTTAATTGAGCACTTTATAATCAATGCGCTTAACTACTGTATTTTTGGCCTCATTTAAAAATAAGGCCAGTGCATCAAGGTATAGGCAACGGCATCCATCTCTTTTATCATAAACAGCCCAAGGATGCTCTGTCATAATAACCTCATAAAGAAATATGTTAGTGCGTGTTCCTGGCCCTCATACTTTTGTAAAAAGGACAGCATCCAATGCTGTACCAGAAGCATCACAAGCCATAATAAAAGGCTTGTCTTCGTCAGCATAGCGTAGAACAGATGTAAATATCTTAAACTCTCTTATCATATCAGGAGTGTGTTGCACTCTAAGCTCCAAAATAAGTGGCGCGACCTTGCCAGTGAGTGGTTGTAAGGGAGAGGCGAGCTCAGAGAGGTCTGGCGAAATTTTTTGAGGAAGGTGAATGGCAAAAAAGCTACGAAGTTGCTTCTGCATCAAAAGGGTAGACCAAGAGCGAATCTTATTTCAGTTTTTAAGTTGCAATAAGTAGCCATTCTTCAAAACAAGTTTCTCAATAATTGCACTTCATACTTGTAGAACTCACATTTGTATGGGTTTTCAGGTAAACTTGCATTTTTAAAAAGGGCTGTCGTTACAGCCACTAGATCCTTGGCATCTTTCTTAGCATTGGGCGATTAGATAGATGTCATAAAAATAGCAACCTCACAGGTAAACCTGAGTTCATTCAGAGTAATATAAATGTATGCTGAAAAAATATCAGTACAATATTCATTCCAAAGGGATTAGCCTCAAACTGGGATATTTCTTTATTGGGTGCATATTTTATTTGGCCATTACTGGGCAGATCTAACTTGCACTCAGTGGAAAGAGTTTATTAAATGAGATCTAAATTACCTTAAATTTGGTTATTAATTGTGCGATAGCAGCCTCAAGGGTAAATGCTAGGGCTGATACTGTAAAATAGTTTATTAGGCCGTAATCCAAACAAGTTTATAATGCGCCATCAGGTTTCTGCACTAATACCATTGGGGAATGAATGGTGTCTCACCTTTTTTATCCATCTCTTCGCCATCATATTGCCAATCTAAGTTTTTTAATGCTTGATCTTCATCATCCTTGTAGGAATAAAAATGCAGTTAAATTTTGATAAGGTTAACCATAAGTTGGAAACTCAGATAATCTATAATTGGCTTGGGAGGCGATTAGAAACTATCACATCAAACACTGTCTTGAAAGGCTCAAGGATTTTCAGCATAGTAGGTAAGTCAGGCATGGTTCCAGTAGAGTCATACAACACTGTCGCCGCCACTACATTCTTTTTTATTTGCATTAAAAGCAGAGAATTTTTAGGAAATGAGAATGAGAGGTAAAGGCTATTACTCTTATGTCTAAGACGATGTTCACCAATTGATGGCTTCAACCTACCCTCAAGATCAATGGGTATAAAATATTGGTAAGAGCTGCAATTTGCCACAGACACATGTTTGTGAGCAGCAAAATAAAGTGATTTCTGAAGTGGGGGTGTGACCACTGGAGCACGAAAAGCACCCATTAAATTAAAGCCTATCAGGACTTTCAGGTCCAGGCATGGACAACCTGCAGAAAGTTTAATCTTCTGTAAATCCAGTGCCACCTAAGCAGGCATTAATACCTTAAATTATTCTACTAATCTTTTTTAAAATAAACAAGAATTAAGCTTGGCAATTTTATTCAACTCATTGAGGGAACAAACATGTATCCTTTTTTTCTTAGGCACAGGCGTTTCCTGGTGCATCTTAGTGCTAATTGTGAATGGAAAGGGCATTTGTAAAGCCTATAAATATGACAAAGATACAGAGTGGAAATCTTAAGGGTCATATAGGGTATAAACATATGACATATCTTCATACAATAAATCCAAGCAGCGTTGAACTCTAAGTTGCTTTATCAGCGAGAGTTGGTATAGCAATACAACTTGGTTACATGGAATTGCAGAAATGCTAGATTTCTTAATAATAATT
Source organism: Massospora cicadina (assembly GCA_022478985.1). Classification (NCBI taxonomy): domain Eukaryota; kingdom Fungi; phylum Entomophthoromycota; class Entomophthoromycetes; order Entomophthorales; family Entomophthoraceae; genus Massospora; species Massospora cicadina. The sequence continues at coordinate 49,755 of JAKSZP010014737.1, forward strand.
TAAGAAGGTTTTTAAGTAAAATACCTTAGAGCTAAAGAGTTCATTTCAACAAGGTCTCATATGTTGATTAAAATTTTGTCAGTTTGTTAGACGAGTAGAAACTAGTGCTTATCTGTGAAAAGCTGTGTCCCATCATATTGAGCATAACATAGTCGACTATTCCTGTAGGGGTGATGTTGACATGGCTAGCAAAGGACCATTCAGTAAAAAGTCACAATAAAATACTAGTTGATGAGTAAGGGGAGGTAGTGAGGACTGTTTTAATTCATTTGTGTGAACTTAATTGGAAGTTTTTGGGACTGAACCACCTGGACAAAATCATGATATAGCTTGTTAACTAGAGTGCACCATGACTAACGGGTGAGGAGTGCACTTAATATGCCACATAAGAGTTGCTTTGAAAATACTTGTTCCACATGAAAAAGAAATATAGCCTAAAGAATTTATATATAATTATAAAAGCTTGATGCATTTCTAAAAAACCAACCTCTTAGGTTAGAACGGGTTAAGTTTCTTTACAGAGGAAATAAGGGTCCTAAAAGACCTGTGGAGCCCATGGTTACAATTGAGTGACTTTTCTCATGTTGTTGATGATCGCTGGGTAACTGCTTTAGCCCCCAAAAATCATACCTACTTATCCCATTTTTCTGCTTCTTCCTTTGTGGATAAGATCAAGGGGGTCTGTAGGGAGTTAGCTATGGACAGAGGCCACCAGCAGGACCCCACCCTCATATGGTCCCCCCTTTGTCAGCTCCCACCACCTTAGAAACTTTAAATCGACCTAAAAATTCTGGAAAGCTCTAGTAAGTCAGAAAACTGGTTCAGGCTCAATATTTAATATTACAGGTCATGGGACGCCAATCTGAGCCAAAAATTGTTACCATAAATGTTTTAATCTGAAGTTTAAATTAATTGTCAAAATTGATTCTACTGAAAATGAATTATGATAGGCATATGATCTGAGAAAATCTGCACAATTTTAGGTTGGCGAGAGTACCTCCACCCAGATCTGTGAATTATATTGTCAGAGCTTTTACTAAATCATATCTAAGCCTTCCTGATGACTCCTCAAACCTAGGCTGCTCATTGCAACCATGTCAGCTGATCATTTCAAGCAATCCCAAATTTCTTTAACTTATACCAAGTATATAAGACAACTTCCCACTCCTAGGGTCTTCTGTCATTTCATTCTTTATTTCAATTTAAATATAATTATAGTTACCACAACCCTCTCTGTGGACTTTTCCAGACTACTTCTTATCAAAATTTTCTCTTTAAAGCCAACTAAAATTGTCACAATCAGCATTCTGGGATCAATAGTCATTTGTTGGGCATTCCAATCCTTCAATAAAGAAGCTTGACGTGCGCTATCCAAGGTCATTAAAGGTATCCTCCCAACCTGCTTCTCCATTTCGCCATACTAGAAGAGCTCCTGTCAGTAAATTAACCAGATGGATCCTTAGTAGTATCAGAATCAGGGTGTCAGTTAGTTGGGGTGTGATTGCTGGCTAATCAACTAGTTTAATACTATTTAATTTTAAATTTATTAATTCATTTTAGTTTTGGCGGAATCTACATTTGATGCTGAAATGCCAATTTAAGGATCGTTGTGGGAGTTTCTGGTGTAAAGCCAATAAATCCATTACCATCCATTATAAAATGGTTCTTCTGCTAAATTTGGAGCACCAGCAACTTGTGCCAGAGGATGCTTTAAATTATATTTATATTTAATAAATTACATATGATTGACTGGCGACTCATGCAGAGAATAGATCAAACTAATCTAAAACTTAGTGATCAAATGAGCAGATTGGGAGGGAATCGCTATGTCAATGATTTAACAATCTGATAGAGTTTTGGCTGGATGGCTGAGGAGTTTCAGAGGCGAAATAGCCTCATATATATAAATAGTTGTTCATTCCCTCCAAATAAACATCTCTTTCGCCCATTCACTTTTAGTTGTTAGTAGGTTTTTTGGCTAGGTTAAGAGTAAATGGAATTGGAGATCCCTGACATTGGCGCAAGGTGATGCGCCTGAAGTGGCCAGTGCTGCCAGCTCCAATACCAGACCCTAGGAGGAACAGGTGAGAACCTGTCCAACTGGACACAAATGACAGCACTTCTAGCTGTTGACCCAGTGGGGTGCAGCGCAGGAGTGCCTTGGCCGCCCAGGATGGGGGCAGGACTCGCTGAGGCATGCCCAGATGGGTTGGCGAAGGTTCAGGATGGTAGGGCAGAGCAGGAGTGCCTTGGCCGCCCAGGATAAGGGCAGAACTCGCCAGGGCACACCACAGGACCTAAGGCTAAGGTGAAGTTGTTGGTCTGCTGTGTTGGTGAATTAGACGCAGACTCCAATGGGGTTGTTATGCCTATGAAGGTGAAACGGCAAAGGGTCAACCATTCTGCATACTGGTTGGCCTGGAACATCAGCAGAGCCCACAGTAATGTCGCAACAGCTACCTAATCCACCAGATACAGTTAACTAATCCACCACTAGTTCATCACAATCTGGATATCCTAAAGTCTCACAACTCCTCACTAAAGACGGCCATTGTTATTCACCTAACTTTCCTTGCCGTCCCACCAAAGGTTTGGTGCAATCTGGACAAGATGAGGCCACCCACACCACCAATTTCAATAAGCCATTTATAAGCAATAATTGCCCATCGTCACAACCTGAAGGCAGCACCCAGTCTCAGGATTATCTGGAGCATCGCTTCTTGAGGCAGTCCGCCTCAATATATATTAATAATTTTATATACTGTTCCAATGATTTTCTGACTCTGCATAGTAGCTAAAGCACTTTAACAACTGCAAGATGATGCTCAATATCAATTCATACTTGAATCAAACCAACTAATAAATTTAAAAAAACCATTATTTTTGTGGGTCAAAAATATATAATAAGCATTAGGACACTGCTATATATAATTGAACATGGAGAATTTGGGACCAAAACTAAAAGGCCAGAAACTGAAAAACCAGGTGGATTGGTCATACTCCATGCCTCTCCCACCCCTTTGGGGTTGCCCCAGCAAGACCACGGTTAACCACATTGCAGCCATATGATTTCCTATGGAACCTTGGTACATTAATTACTTTACTACATTAGCAGGTTCCATAAAGCGCCCCTCCTCAAAGTCATTAAGGCTGCTATGCCACTTGCATTCTGGGAATTTTAATGGGTTGTCACACCCAGATTGGAAGCCCAGACTTACATTAATTAGCGGATTCCATGACACTTGTGCTATATTTTAGGTAGTTGGCGTGCCAAGTCAACTGGCTTCCATCATGAATGCATTTGCACCAGTACAAAAGTTTCAGGCCACAAGGTATTTCATTATGATCTTGGGGGAATAATGGAAGTGGAAATGGTAAAGTGGGAAGAATATGAAGTCAATTTAGTTCTTTGTATATTTTAGCTGACTTTTAGTTTCCTGTAAACTCTTTCTGAAACAAAGTGATTCAGTAACTAAAGCTTCATACCCACCACTTACTTTTATCCTAGAGGTTTAGCCCTTCATAAGCTTTATTATTTTAAAGTTGGGGTGGAATTAACTATAGAAATGCATATTTAAGATGTATTAGTGAATTTGTATTTTTAATTTTTAAATGAAAACAAAAGAAATAATTTCTCAAAAAACTACAAGATGCAACATGTTGGGTATTATATGCAAGGAATGGGAGGCGAGGGCTTATTGAAGTCTTAATGCATTATAACAATAACCGTTATTCTCAAAAAATCCGCTTTTGGTTTTAATTTTTTGCTCCAAGTTTATTATCTGTTCTGGTTTTCTATCATCAAGTCTTTCCTGGAAATCTCAGGATTTGTAATCACAATCAAAACCCATTGTGCATCATTTTTGTTTGGTTTTTTATTAGTGCAAACTTATGTAGGTAAAATCATTATTACCTGAGGATACCCCCATGTTTAAGCCGGTGCTTAGGTGTCAAGTTCTAATGTCACAGGTAAATCTGCACTAATTAACAGGTAATATTTGTGAAAACAGATGCTCAGGAAACATGGAATAACTCCTGTGATAGTTTTAAATATGTTTAAATTTAAAATATATATGCACACCATAGAATTGAGTACTCTGAGGACTACATGGCAGTTGGTTATTGCCTTCATAGTAATACTTAAAAAGTTGTGGTAAAACCAAGATAACTTTCCAAATGGCAGAACCTCCTAGATATGCTTGCTCTCTCATAAGGTTTTCATTGGTGCAACAAAGAGGTAATTGAAAATTTCAGGATAATTAAATAAACTAGATTAGTCAGGGAAAGAATGCCTAGGGTTTGGGGCATTTACCTAAAGTATTACTCAGATATTTATGAATGAGACATAGGTAAATTGTCTTGGGATTGATGTTAACTTTTTGACAACTAGTTTACTCTGGCACAAAAATAAGGTTAGGTTTCCACCAGATGCGCTTGTTGGTGCTAACGCTGGGAAACCCAATATGGTGGCTGACCGCAGGAGGCTATGGTCAGCTGAGAGGATAGGGGCAGCTTTAGGCACAACGGTGGACAAGACTTTGTTCATTAGAATAAATAAAAAACTTAAGAAATAAACTAAAATTATATCCTACTGAAAAAGAACTTTATTAGAATAACATGCATTGAATTTTAACTTTTCTTTCTCATTGCAAACACTTTTGCAACCTATTCAATTCAAGACTGAATCTAGTTTGATAATCTCACAGAGGAGATTAGTCTGCGCCCATGTCAGGGAGCAGTTGGGCAAGCAAGGTAAGAGGAGCAGGTGGAAGGCCCGTGGCCTCCAACGTTTGAAAACGCCCTGGAGAATCCAGCGGAATTGACAAAAATCTTAAAAAACTGGCGGTTACAATTTCCCCAGAGATACTCACATGGCAAGCACGATGCAACCAGTACATCAACACGCCTCACTCCCAACCACTTTTGTTGGTGGAATTCAGAGCCTGCGTGTATCTGGACATCCAAAAAACGGCCTTATGGGAAAAATTTTGTGAAGATGTACACAAAATTTTCCTGACCGCGATGTATGTTGCACCTCATTCCATGTCACGCGGTTGGCTGGACCTAGGTTTTGAGAGCAAAAAAGCAGCAGATGAGGCTGCAGCGGTGTGCGTAGTGATTGACCTCCCCAAAGGGCAACGGGTCGTCAAAACCAAACGCACCAGATGGACAAAATCAAACCAAATTTTCCTCACGTTTGACTTTTTGCCTACTATGGTAAAAATGTGACATTTTGGAACAACACCTGAAAGATGGTCTCACTGTATATGGTGAAATACAATCTTTCAAAATGCAATGCTTCACGCTGATGCCACACCTGTGCACCAGCAAGGCCATCGCAGTTCTGACCCCAACTGAGGAGATCACAAAGGACCTAACCCAGATCCCGCACTCCACTTTTATTGATATCACAGGGCATACCACCCACTCATTCCAGGTGACCATGGACAGCGCGCCCCCCATTTGCACCCACTGTGATGCGTTCAGCCACAAGGTGCACACATGCCCCATCAAGGAGGGCGTCACATTTCAAGAGCACCCCTCAGCAGCCATGGCCAACGGAGAGGTACACTATGAACCAACTGCAAGCACCAAGGAGGCTTTCCCATGGGGAGCACAAGGCTGCTACCTATTGGTAAAGCCTATCTCTCCGCAAGAACGGAATAAGGCTAAGCAGGCCTGTAGGGCCGCGGCCAAGGAAACGGTTAAGGCCACCACCGCTATCCCACACTCACAATGCCAGGAGGACATGGAAACCTTCGTGGCGGAAGCAACTTGGGAATCCATCAACCAATCAGATTGGGAAGCTCATGCCAAGTGGGCCACTCAATCTGAGGATCCAATGGGAGACTCGATCTCACCCAATCATTGCACCCAAGCTCCAGTCAAAACTGACTTGGGACCTATCCCAACTGAAAATTTTTTTTGACCCACTCAACGGTGCACCAAACTCATCTGCACCGCAAAAAATTCATCCGACGTCGGGAAAACAAAAAGTGAAGGCCAAAGCCAATGCAACTCTTTCCGCAAAAATCAACAAAAACTTTGATAGCATTGCTGCTAACACCCGCGCTGCTGTGAAAGCCCGTGGGGACCTAGAAGAGGCTGGTGGGCCTGGGGGCCCACCCCCTCACACCTAAGGTGCGATGGGGGAAACCTTCACTTTAGGGACATTGAATATCGCCGGACTCAAGGCCTCCCCATCCTGGGCTAGGAAACTGAGTTTTTTACAAAAAAATTTACCCATGGATATCCTGGCCATCCAGGAGTCCCACTGTCCATGAGGTTCCGAGGAAACTTGGAAAACAATGCTCCTCCCATCCCTATCCTTTTGGTTGAAGCACTGTGGGGTGCTAATTCAGAAAAATAATTTTTAATTTGTATCCTCAGAAACATACCTAAATGGCTGAGTGCTCGTCGTCACCTTCTCGTGGGCTGACGTAGTGCATGCAATCATCAACATTTATGCTCTAAACAGTGCACACAAGCGTCAGGAATTTTTCTCGTTGGTCAAATCACTCCCACTACCCCCTGATTCTTTCCTAGTCAGTGACATGAACTGTTGGCTAACCTCACCAACGGACCAATGGCCTCCCTCACCCCATGCCCCACAGGGTCACATTGAACTATGCGTTCTAAAGGCCACCCTTGGGTTAATGGATGCACTGCCGCGACATGCCCCACTGCTCGAAAACATGACGCGTCCCCACATCCACAATGGCCAATTAAGGTCCCTGACCCGCATTGACCTTATTCTAACACCAGTGAAATTCCAAACCCACATCTCCCACTTCACAACAACGAAAATGGAATTCTCCAACCACTGACTGGTCCTGATAACATACCACCTACCTGTCACGGTTGCTAAGGCCCCACATTGGTGCAAAATCCACCCCCCTGAGCTCGCGTCGCCAGGATTTTCCACGTGGGTGGAGGAGGCAACTTTGGCAAAAAGTTTGTTGCACCGTTTTGTGCGGACCCCATTTCCACATGGGCAACTTTCAAAGAGGACACCATCCGCCACTCTCGCCATCTCTCCTCCAGATGCTCATGAGTCACATCGGTGGTTATCTCGCGCGCTCTGGCAGAATTGGCACACTTGGAGTCCAACATTCCAGCTACAGGATACAGCCCTGCATGGGGCCGGAAGTGGGCGGAGGCAGCTGCCCACCTCAACACACTCAAAAGGCAACACAAACATCAGGTTTGTGTCCAATACAGGGCCACACGCATCACTAAAGGCGACAAGTGCACCGAATACTTCTTTAAAAAATTTTTTGCACCATGCCAGAGTGTGGCCTGCACACAGGTGCGAAGATTGGATAATTCTATTGCGGATACACCAGCTGAAGTGGCAATCAAAATGCAAATATATTACTCTAAGTTGTACCGAGCTGAACCAATTCAGCCGGCCAAAGTGGCGGAATTTCTCAACTGAGCTCATATCTGCACCGTTTTCTGATACTCAGAAATAATGAATTTAATTACTCCGAATGAATTATGGACAGCCATTCGCGGTGCGCCAAGCCAAAAATGCCCAGGCCCAGATGGCATTCCATATGAGTTCTACAAAAAATATTTCAAATATATATCTCCACTTCTGTTTGCCTCACTTAACCAAAGCCTGTTGGAAACGCGCCTCCTACCAGGAGGACATGAGGCCTTTACTGTCACACTCTTCAAGAAATGGGATAAGCTTGACTTAGCCAACTGGGCCCCATTTCTCTAACAAACACAGACACCAAAATTTTAACAAAAATTATGGCTAACCAATTAGGGACTGTAGCATCTGCCACCATCTCCCCAGAACAATTTGGTTTCATCCCCAGAAGGTCAATTTGGGATAACGTGCACTCTGTGGCTAATGTATATCAGTACACAGCCTCTGGGGCACTTGTATTCTTGGACCAACAAAAGGCCTATGATAGAGTAAACTGGGAATACCTAAGGGCCTGCCTCCATCAATTCCGCCTACCCCCTCGCTTCATCAACTTGGTGATGCTGCTCACGGAATCTGCAACAATGGCAGTGCGTGGCCCTGGCTTCCTAACGGAAGTAGTCCGCCCTCAAGGGGCTTGCGACAAGGGGACCCCCTCAGCCCACTCTTATACAACTTCAGCCTTGACCCACTACTGCGAAATGTGAATGCCCAACTCACTGGGGTCCATGTGCCAGGCCAAGCCCCAGTCAAAATATTGTTGTTCGCAGATGATTGTGTGGTTGGGGTGTCTAATAATCAAGATGCACGCGCGCTTGAAGCTCTCATCCAGGAATATTCCCGGGTAAGCAACGTGGCACTGAACGCCTCCAAAACTGAAATCATCCTCCTTGATCGGTTTCAGAACTGCTGGGCCCCAGAAAATAGTTCCCAACCCAGCCCATCTGCTCGCCCACGTCCACGCCTTACTAACTCAACACACACCGCTCCACTGGTGCTCCCCTTCGTGCCACGCCCTACCATAGGACTGGTGCGCCATCTGGGCGTGTGGATGGAGGCAGGCGGATATGCGTCAGCAGTAATGGAGTGCCATATACTGGATAACGTGACGAAGCGAATCGCCTCTCTCAGAGCTCACCCTACTACCCTCACTGGCAGGGTTGTTCTTGCCAACTCTATGCTCCTATCCAAAGTCTGGTTCGGAGCCCACGCCATCCCCTTCTCCCCAAGCTTCTTCAAATCCCTGTATGCTTTGCTGCAAGGATGGCTTTGGTCAGGCCGCCCTCCACCAGTGCGGCTAGAGGTCATGTTTGGCCCTCATCATCATGGTGGCATGGGCCTGCTTGACTTCAAAGCCCATGCTGCCAAGATCCTGGGCACCTGGATCGCGGACTCACTGCTCCCACACTCCCATCCCAACACTGGTCCCGCGCAGCCCGCTCCAACTTCTCCCGAGCCTTGGGCCTCAACAATCCATCAAACTCCCACTCCCTGATGAAATACCTCGCATCACACACATCGGCCACAGGTCCTCACGGGACCAAAACCCACTACAAACAAATCCTACTCTTCATGCGGAGAGAGTGGAGAATTCATATTAGCGGACATACAACCCAAAGAGGCCGCCCCTCTCCTCAGTTCACACAAGAGGTACAGGGGCTACCCATCCATGATGGCGTGATCCCCATTCGGCCCCATGTCCTATCCAGGGTGGACCACCTGGACATGATGGACATCCCTTATTCCATTGAGACCCAAAAAACAATCTGGAAATATGTACATCACCCTCTGTTGCAGCCTCAAGTCCGCTCCCATGTGTGGCGCTGCCTGAGGCGGGTGTATCATACAGCTGAGCGCTCTAACGCTTTACACTCATCCTGTGTCGTGTGCAGCCAGTATGGAACGCTGTTCCACCACCTGGAGAAGTGCCCCACCTCTAAAGTGATATGGCGCGAAGTTCAACGTCTGCTGGGCCAGGATCAAACGCATCCCTTCAGTCTGTCAAGAGATATGTTTTCTCTATCAATGGCCTCCTCCCTTCCACCCTCCCTCCATGCTCTGGTGGTTGCAATCGCCATGTGGACCATCCACACGATTGTCTTAGATGCCATCGCAGGCTCCACCCCCACCCTCCCAGAAACTGTCCACAGATTCTGGTCTCATTTGGCGGACCACTTTCAAGCATGGATGTTTGGATACCTCCCACCACGTCACTGACAGCTGGTCTCCTCCAGGTTCCCAGTCTGTTCATCAAAGCAGACCCCTTCCTCCACACGTGCTCAATAGTGGCTACGGCCCCTTCACACGTTCCCTCCCCCTACCCATAAGTGGCGTTCCCGCTGGCAACAAGAGATAGCATCACTTCTCTGGGGTGCCTCCCCCGGTACTAAGTTTATCTGTCCTGAGTCATATTCGGAAGTGTCCATCCCATGGTTGGCTTTCCCCACAATAACTTTAAAACATGCATTGACTTTTATAAGGTGTGTGGGTACATGGTGCCTCAAGGATCTTTGTAGCTCCATCCATTCAGGATCTCTCCTGGTCTTCTAGATTGACCACCGTTTTGAACCTTACTTAAATCTCGCCGCCCACATGATTGGATCAGTGGAAACCCCTCTTCACATGACTCAGGAAATGGGGATGTAACGATTTCCCAAATTTGGAGTAATTTATGTAAATCCCTGAATTTGGTATACCAGTAGAAAACATAGAGTCAAACCCCATTCTCAAACTTATTGAGCCATTTGGGATCTGTGCCCCTCAAATGAAGGTATTGACCATTCCCCTAAACAAAGCTTTCACCTAAACCAGTGAGAATCCCGGCAGAGCCCCTCCAAGCCTTGTCCTAAGGGAGCAAGTTATGTACTGAGGGTTAAGGAAGATGGAGGACTCAGGTTTAAGGGAGTACGGATCCTCAGGCTTGATGCAGACCAGGTTGTTGATGCCAGTGCTGTAGAATGAGGCCACCCCAAATTAATCAATGGTAAAGCCACAGACAATGAGGGTGCTGCGGATTGGGGCAGCACTGGGATCTTGCCGGTGGAATTTGTTTCCCTAATGGTTAAGCATGGCATGCTCTTGGAGGTAAGCCTCCGTGGTAAAGCACTCTGATAGTTCTTTGAGAAAGGTGTTTTAAAGTTCCTCAATCTGCAATCTGCTGCTGGATGAGCAATTTAGTCTTTTGAGGTAGCTGCCTTCTGGTTTTGAGGTAAATCGCCTTGTGGTCAGATAACTCCAGCCTAAGCTGCAAGTTGTCAATCTTGAGCATTTTGATCTGATCTGTCTTGTCCCAGATCTTCAACTGCAGGCCAAACAGCAGCCTCCGTTCCTGGATAACTTCTTACTTGGAGGCCTTCAACTCCTCCTCCAACCGCATTGTCCTTTTGCACGCCTCCTGCACCATCTTGGCCATGTTGGTCTTTGCCTCTTTAAACTTCTGGTTCAACTCATCTGCCATCAAAGCCTGGCTTCTTTTAATCACCTTATCCGCCAATAGATCCAGGTAAAGTTTGGAGGAAATTTCATTGTCAGTGAGCTGCATAAGTGAGTGACCCCACGAGCTTGAAGAAAACTGAATGACTGTATATGTTGCCCCTTGAAAGTTTTAACAGGGTGGCCTTTTAAAGCAATGCCAAGCCACTGTCCCAGTATTGGGGTGAGCAAATATCACTTGCAACTGAAAGCGACCTATGCAAAATGTTTGAGAGAAAATTTGGAGTAGCCGAGGGTTATCATTAGTAGTGGAGGTAATGTCAGCCAGTTCTTTGAGCTTCACTATTTCTTAACCTCATTTTTGTTGGTATCGGCGCTATCCCAATATGAGAGCTGAACCAGGTAATCTTGATAATTCGTTTTAGTAATATCTGGCCTGATCTCTGGAGGGGAGCTGTCAAAGTCAAAAAGTGTTAGATTTGCCGGAAAGGAGTCATCAAGCTTATCACAAATGGTGTGAAGGTAAGTCCCAGGTATTTTGTCTGGCGTTTTTAGCGCATCATTTCACCAATTGTTTTTGAGGCTTCCAGAAAATGTCTGAAGTTTACTGCTTTTATAAAGATTGTAATCTAGTTCTTGACCTGTCCCAATTTATCAATTTGGTGGTGTCAATACTCACTGGCCACATTTGATTTATTGTTTGGCACTTTTGGGTCTTAATTAGTTATGTGCTTTACTTCCACTTTTAATGCTCTGAAGCAGCAGAGTGGGAAATGACATTTAGAGGAGACTTTCGCTTTTTATTACCTAAATAAATATTAGTTTTAGTATTAAAATTAACTGTTTTTGTTAAAATTCGAGCAATCAGGTTATTTTGATCTTTTTTGAACTAGAAGATGTGTTGTAGCTTGGCCAATTTCTTTTTGTTTTTGTCAAAGCCAAAAGGTTTTAGAACATCTTTCTCTCATCACAGTAGACAGGTCCTTGGTCCAATAGTCATTTCGCTAGGTAATATCTTCAAAGGCTTCTTCTCTTCTAGCATCCCACATCCTCTTGAAACGTGATGATTGATCCCTGTAAAAAGATATTGCCTTCATTAATCTTTTTCTTTATGATGCTGGCATGCTTACTCAATAACATCTTTCTGAATTTCTTCAGGCGTACTTAACAGGTCAAGCAAAGGTTTTAACTGACTGGGAGTTTGGAAGTGCACGAAGTCTTCTAGGACACACTCAAAGGATTTCTTTGAAATTTTGGTCCCCACTGTTACTGGGTCTTGGCCATTCCAGAGGAAGTAGGTCAAAATATCAGCGTCTGAAGTTCTCGCTGTAGGTTGTTTTTCGCCAAAGGTTGAGGGTAACTCCTCAGTGTGTACCTTGGAAGCCCCCTGTAGTGAGCACCAGATATCAGGTTTCCGCCAGATGCACTCGCTGGTGCTAATTCTGGAAAACCCAATATAGTGGTTGACTGCAGGAGGCTATGGTCAGCTGAGAGGACAGGGACGGCTTTAGGAGCAACGTTGGATGAGATTTTGTTCATTAGAATAAAATAAAAGCTTAAATATAATAAGATAAAATTTCCTACTGAAAAAGTACTTTATTAGACTAACATACATTTTTATAGAATGTGTGGGGACACGGTGCCTCAAGGATGGATGTGGCTTCATCCATTCAGGATCTCTCCTGGTCTTCTAGATTGACCACCGTTTTGAACCTTACTTAAATCTCGCTGCCCTCATGATTTGGATCAGTGGAAACCCCTCTTCACATGACTCAGGAATTGGGGATGTAACGATTTCCCAAATTTGGAGTAATTTATGTAAATCCCTGAATTTGGTATACCAGTAGAAAACATAATGTCAAACCCCATTCTTGAACCCATTAAGTCATTTGGGATTTTTGCCACTCAAATGAAGGTATCAACCATACCCCTGGATAAGGCTTTCACCTAAACCAGGGAGAATCCTGGCAAAGGTATTTAAGTTTACATAATATAAAAGGCGTTAGGAAACCAGGGCCTCTGGCCAATATAATCAATGTATTAATGAATTGAGAGTTCACTAGTGGTATTAAGGATTTGGTTTTTACAAATGACTATCAGTAGACAAAAGTGCCAAGGCGAGATAACAATAAGTAACTTAACACTCTAAATTTGCAACTATATATAAAATGTGGGCGCAAGGCAACATAATCCATAATAGATAACTTCTATAGATTAATGTCATCTTAGAGGCTTAATTAATTAAAACTTTGTCTATATATGACTAATAGATATAATACAAAATAAAAAAAAAAAAAATAAATAATTATTCAGATGGTTGACCAGAATATAAAATTTTTTCTCCATTCAACTAAACATCAGAGAACGAAATTGGCGTATAATAGACTTATTAATAAGCTGAATTTATAAAAGGCTCTTACCTGTTTGTCAACCCTTTTTATACTTTACTAGGGTTAAGGCCGTCACTTGTAAGACAGGGGCTGAGGGGTTGAGCTCCAAGGGTTTTTTGATGATAGGTAATTATACCACTTCTGCAGGGTAATCCCATACTGACAGACTCAATGTTGTCACTAATTACTACCTTAGCACTGGAAGACATAAACAAAGGCAATCAGCAGATGCCTTTTCTGATGGATTTTATAAAAGTAGTTGTTAAATGCACCTTACTTCCCCCACTATTAGGATAAATAGCACCAGTGCAGCAATGTGATCTAATTTAGAATGATGAAGTTGCAGAAAATTTTTACCATATAGACCCTCAGGTATTTAGAATCTATATCTGTTCCTAAAAGGACTTGATGGCTGGGTGCCATAATAAAGCTCCATTTAGATCTTAGTGGAATTACATCTTATTTTTTATCTTACAAAAAAATTCAAAGCTTGGGGGTTGAAAGGAGAATATTTAGGGTTTATGGATACAAACCTGAAAGTTGCAGGTGGATTCCTGCCATCTGCACATCAATTGTGGTGCCAGCCAAAGGAAGCCTTTGGCGGTTAGTAGGTCTTATAACACAAAAACCTTACCCATGATGTAACCAAAAAAATATGAGTCCTGATCCAGAGGTGGAAAAACTTCTTATGATGGAGTTGACCCTGCTCAGGTATCATGTCAATGTTTACTTCTTTTGGCGATGTCTGTCACCATTTTCAGCTTGCCTTGAATAAATAAAAAATTCAAAGCTCTCTGTAATCTTCTGTGATATTTGAGTGGATTAGTGCTTCCCTTTTTCTAAGTTAATAATATATAATGATTTGATTTGGGCTCTTGTCGAGAAGATGATTAATCATCCTCCTGCATCAAGAGTCATGGAGGCAAAAATACAAATTGTTAATTGGTATATGCTGAAAGGCTAAGAATAGATCCTCATATTTTTATAAAATAATCAGCGGAGTTGATTCTATAGTATGGACAAAGCGTCTTAGTCTCAATAGAGTAAAGCATTGTCTCAGAAAGAGCCTAATTAGGGCTCTTAAAGTCAATATCTTATGTGTTAGCCAGACTCAAGATGAAGTACAAGTTTAATATCACTGGTGGCTGCAAAGAAGTAGCTAACATATGATTTGTTATATCTTAAATATTAAATACTGTAATATCCTAGTCCAATAACTATGCAAGCAAAGCGGTGTTCTTTATACTTTGATTCATTAAATGAGATCATAAGACTGTTGGAAGAAGTAAGATATCCCATCTCTATTCCGCCATTGCTTTTCCCATAGTGTTGTCCTCATTAAATTCTGCATACTGCACAATATGTTCCTCATAGAGTTGTTTCTTATAGCAGAAATCTATTTGAGGTGGATTGATTATGGGACAAATATAACACACCAGATTTGGGGAAGAAAATGAGATTATAGAAATGGATGAAAAAACCTAAGTAAAGGAGGTAAAATTTTCCTAAACGTGATCTGATAGACTAATATTACATGGTTTAACTTTAATAATTCGCTTGGATGGACTGAGGCATGGTGCGCGACTCATCATGTATTACTATCCTCTTAGCACAGAAATATTAGATTTATGCCATAAACAGATTAGGACCTGCTTCATGAAGGGTGATAATAGGACACAATTCCTACAAACTAGCACCCCCTTACTCAGATTATTAAGTATTAGGAGCATAAAAGGTAAGGGTGCAGCGGCGGAGGTAATTTAATATTTTAATTATAATATTCTTGGTATTTAAAAATGGTAACATGGCAATTTAATACAAATAAGGTTTTCAGGTACAATGGAATGCAATCTGAGCATTATAGTGACTCAGAACATTATCCCATACAACACCTAAGCTTATAGTAAGAACAGTCAGTAAAGGTTAAAACATCTTCATCTGGATTCAAGTTTATGAAAAGAAGGTATTTTTAGTTTTAACATAAGTTCTAACTCTCCAAACTCTTGATAATAATTTCTTTGACATTAGCGTAAGAGGTTGGCTTCACAAACCTTTGGCATTTTCAACTCTTGATTTATAGGATCCAACATTTCATCATATGGCCAGTTTAATATGGTTATTTATATTACTCATGGTTATATCAAATAATCTCATGAAGGTGTAGGTGGTCCCTTCTTATTGAAAGTAGGCAGTTTTGTAGGGTAAATTTAATAGTAAGCACTATGCCCTCAAGCCTTTAGGTTGGGAAAAACTTGCAGAGCATGTCATATCAATAGTGTAGAGTTGAAATTATTGGCGGCCAGGCCGTCACGTTAGTGCCAGTAGAGGATGCAGGGTCTGTTCTAGCAGCTGCTGCTGGTGAAGCCTGAACTTAAAGTTCTAAATATCTCATAGATTTAAACTAACAGAAGGGAAAATTTAATAAGATCTGCAAGCGATTTGGCTACCTTTGGTGCTTTATCACCATTGGGTCTCAACTCATTGTGGTAGGTATCAAAAGGTAAAAGCCAGCGGGGAAAGGTCCAAGCTTACGCATAGGATTGATTACACTGACAAGACCTATTTTTATATCCTGATGAATTTGGCTCAACAGATTTGTAAGCTGAAAACATTCCCTCTATTTTATGAGTTGAGCTACAAAGACTAATACTCAAATCAGCTATCATTAGTCCTTGAGCTTTAAAAAACTTTGAGGAATTAATCTCCTAGTAAAGATCAGAGAGGGAAATACTGAGTCTCCTATATTATCCATAATAAAATGTTGAAGGGGTTCCAACAAGTGCACCTATAGTGAGCACTAGATGTTGAATTGACACTTAGGTGTTAGCTTTAATGGCAAAGATGAGTCTTCACTAATCAACATGATATTTTTATGAAGATAGATGCCTAAGAAAACAAGGAAATTTTTCTGGATAATCTCAGATAGGTTTCAATTAAAAAAGTATAACACCATATTATTATATACTTTAAGTGACTATAAGATAGCGGGTTAGTGTTTCATAGTAGTACTTATATAGATATGGTAATAGAAAGATCACTATATTAAAAATAGAAAAACCTTATATATATGCTTGCTCTCTCCTGAGGTTAAAATTGGTGAAACTAATCAGCATTTTTAAATTTTAGGATAGTTGAATTATTATTAAAATAGGTTTGGGAATATGTTCCTATGGCTTAAGGCAAAACATAAATGTAGTACTCATCCTTTTAAAATTGAGACACTGGAAAATGGCAGTGTGATAAGGTTATAACTATTGATGACAAGTTTACACCAGTCCAGGGAAAAGTAAGTTATGATAATAATTAAACAGTGATAAGATATCTGGGCGCAGACTAAGGTATTTAATGCTTTAGAAACAAGAGTTGCGCCAGTGGGAATTGTGTATTTTATCCTTGTTCATGATAAACAGAAGTAGAAGGCTAGGTGAGGTGAAAAATAGTAATTAAACACCATTTATTAGCAACTACTTTATAAGGACATAAGCGCGGGGACAATGTAATCCATAGTGAATTAATTATATATATCAATGTTAGCTTAAAGCCCTACTAATTTAAACCTTTGTCTATATATCTTTTCTACCTAAGGTAGGCTGACTAGGGGACAGAATTAGCAAAGAATAATAAAAAAAGTAAATTTATGCTCAAGAAGGCAAAACAGAACTAAAACCAAGAGAATCATATATCAGTCAGGCTGTCAATGGGAACCATTAGCCAACCATGGTGGAGGGTAGGGGGACAGGGGGTTTCATCATCTTCATCACATGTAGTAAGGTAAAGGATAAGGCAGAAAGTTTAAGGAGCGGGGGTGCCAAAATAGCTCTTATTCAATGCTAGCGTGTTTTGATCAGCCACCAGAAAAACCAAGCAACTCCTGTCAGTGTAGGCCCACAACCTGTATCTGAATAGGGCTCAACCGTTTTAGTGGGAGCATGTTGGCCATGTGCACTTCATATTTCAACAAATGATCTCAAGAAATGTCTAAAACATTAAAGATAAGTAGTGGTAAAGTTAAACTATTTATAATAACTAAGGGAATAAAACAAAATAGACCAGTACCCACAAAGGTAGGGCACTGGTTTTTATATGGGGAAGGGGTATCTTGATTTGTGACGCTGTTCTTGGGTTCTGTGGCTCTTGAGCTGCATCTTCATTGGCTGTAGGTTCCTTTGTTTGCGCTTGAGAGGAGAGGGTCAGTTTGCAAGTTGAGGCGAGAACTGAAGGTGGGGAGTGATGGGGCATGCCATGACTGACTGTTACCCAATTTAACCTTCTTTAAAATTTATAAGTGTTTCTTGAATCGAGACTTCCTCAATCTTCATTGTCTAGCACTCAATCAAAAATTAGCGTTAAATATATTTAGAAAATAATTTGGGAAACTAATAAAATGGAGGGTAAAAATGGTGTCAAAATTTTCAATATTCCTTGGAAAAATCAAATTTCTTTATCTGGGACGTCATAAAACCATCATATTCTTTTAAAATTCCAAATCTTTGGGAAAATGGGTGTTAATATTAGAGGACTTACCTAGATTACTACTGGCTTTTTAGAATATTTTAGATTTCTCTACACAGTAGCTTAATCTTGTCAACATAAAGTCACTAGATAGTAGAGGGATTGGAGTGGGCGCAAATATGAGCTTTTTTAAAATAAACTAACCTTTTTTACCTGAAGAGAGGTAATAGGCACCAAATGGCTTCTTGCTCTTAATAAAAAGCCATACACTATCCTTTTTTTCCAACCTATAATAAAGTTAGACTATGGTGACTCCATCCCAGCAGTGTAAGTTCATTGTGGGGAAGGTGGGAGCGTGATACCACAATGTTGAAGAGTAAATCGGATGAATAACCTTTTTTCTGACAATAATAGGATACCTTATCCTGGGAAACAGGGGTTGAACATGAGGAAGCTGGGCAGGCTGTCAACAATTTGGGTTTGGAATCTCCATCGTGTGGAGATTGGTGATTTGAAGGCCAAAATTGAGTGAAATACCTAAAGAAAATGACAAGATCCTTTAGGGGGTTATAAGGTACAGCATTTAGTGGCATAAATAAAGTCGTCCGCTGTAAAAGCTAGCAATATTTGATTCAAACCAAATGGAACAACAAGAAGCCACTGTGGTTGACATGGAACAAAGTAATGTCTCATCTCAGTACTAAAACCAACATATGGCTAGCAGCAGCTCATAGATAGTGGTTGTAGGAAACGTATGAGAAGCTATGACAACCAACTGACAAACCCACGCGCTTGGGAAAGGTTTAAAAGAGACAGGAAGGGCGACGAGGGGAGTTTATCTGCGCTGAAGAAGATTTTGAAAATTTTACTGCTTATTATGTAAGGCGTGGGGGAGCCCAACTTAGCTCTGGTTTTAAACTGTCAGGTTCCAAGCAACAAAAAGAGGAACCAAGCTACTTCTAACATTGTGGGACCACATACTTGATCTCCAACTAGAGCTCAACCATTTCAGTGGGAGCGTGTTGGCCATGACGCACCCCATGCTGCACTAAATGGCTTTTCAAAAATAGAAAAACTTAGAAAATTGTCATGTGGAACTTCTTTATTTAAAAATAAACTAAGTGAATATAATAAAATTAAAACAGTACTCCCACAAGTAAGGACACTGGCCTTATATAGGGAAGGAGTATTATGTTTTATGGCGCTGTTCTTGGGTTCTGTGTTTCTTGGGTTGGAATATTTTTGGCTTCAGGCTCCTAAGTTTGTGCTTGAGAGTGTGGGTCAGTTTGCAAGTTGGCGCGAGAACTGAGGGTGTGGGAGGTGATGGGGCATGTCAATATTGGCTGTTCTCCAATTTACTTTCTTTAAAATTTTTAAGTATTTTCTTAATTGAGGCGCACTTTATCTTCAGAGGTCTGGCAATTGGCAAAATTGAGTTTTCAAATCTTCAGAAAGGGATTTTGAGGAAAAAATAAAAGGGATGTAAAATTGGGTTGTATCTTTCTGTCTCCTCAGCAAAATCCTTTTTATTATTCCTTAACAAAATTGAATTTTCATATCTGGGATGGCATAAACCGTCATATTTTTAAAAATTGTAGATCTTTAGGAAAATGAGTGGTGTTATTTTGGAACTTACCTGAAGTATTTCTAGCGTTTTATATAGTTGAGGAATTTTTCTACACATGAGTTCAATTTTGTCAACATACAAGGTACTTGATAGTAGAAAGATTGGAGTGGGAAAATATGAATTTTTTTTTTAATTTTTTCTTTATCTACCTGAAAGGAGGTAATAAGCTCCACCTAGCTTCTTGCCCTTAGTGGAAAGACTTACAAAAAGCAAGGGTATGGGAGAATCTGACATATAGATTTTTCAACTTAAGGAAGGATAAGGGAAGATAACGTGCGCTGAAGCAAAAGCGCCAAAGTATATTGCAAGATTGAGCTCAACCTGGATACATACTATGGGGGGCTTGACAAAGAAGCTTTGTTGTTACTGGTGTTTTTAGCTTAAGGTTCTTTGCCACTGCCATGACATTCAGGATTAATTTGTGAGCAATATTATTAGATTTCAGGAGGTCATGATTACCTGCAGCGGAAATGATAGCTGGGACAGTGGGGGAAATTAGAACCTCTGCTAGCATCACAACAATCTTATCTGAAGCTTTGTGGAGATGACAACAGTCAGGCGATGCAGCCACTTCAATAGCAAGCTCATTTTTGAAGCTGGCCAGTAAAGCATCATTTAAGAGTGTAAACCTGAGTAGGAATTGGTCATCATAATTCATTTGTAACTACAATTGAGGCAAAGATTAGCTGGTTTAATGAAACCCTTCAAATTTAAAAACCCTAATAAATAAGACCCAAAGATTATAATTAAATCTGATTGGGGTCTTAGCATAAAGGTGAAGTTTAATGGACAAATAAGAAGGCAATTTGGAGTGACTTGTGGTCTAAGACTCTTCCATTTTGACTGAAGGGTGACTGATGGATGAGGCTGGATGAGGTCATGGAGTAACCAATTTTATTGAGCTGGCCTAGTGTCCAAACTGGCAGTGGTAATACTGGCAGCAAGATACCCCAGGTATATTCTGCCAAATTGGCATCAGCATCAAACCTGGTGTCAGAAGCGTTGTGGCGGAACACCAACAGAGTTTGTTTAATTTTGTTTAAAGTAAATCAGAAAGGGAAAATCTGGTTTATGTTTTCAATGGGCGCCCAGAAGATATGGTCGAGATGATGTAACATGGGACCATGAGGATTTGTGGAGAAATTTTTGAGTGAAAAAGGGTGATAGTAGTGGTAGCCTAAGGTGCTGCGAGGTAATTGGCAACTCTAGGGAAAGTAAAGTGGAGAACAAGATGTGAGCAATAGGCTAAGAGCCCCTAAGATTAAATCCCCATACAACGCCTGGGGTGGGAGGAGAGATGGGAGGTTGGTGAAACTCACCACCATTGTCAGTAGGCATGTAAGTACAGGTCGTGAGGATGGGAGTATTTTATATAGATGAGTTTGGTCTCAGCTGCTGTGGCAGCATACTACTCAAAGGAGGAACCAGCCTCAAAAAGTCCTTAAAAGGGCGGAAGTCAATAAAGCCCACCAGTGCAAAAGCGGCAGTTCTGAGATAAATTATTACCATATTGGAATATGGGAATAATCAAATTATTTAACGAAGTGGCAACATTATATAATGGAACAAAGGGAGGGTTTGAGGGTGGGGTAATTTAGGTGGGTGCAGATGAGGTGGAGCGCAAAGTTCCCTAGAGGGACAAAACGGCAGTTAACAGGATTTTAACTAGTTGCATAAGTCTAGATGCACTTTCCAGGAGGCAGAAAATGCTAGGAGTAGTTTTGCCACTGCCCCATACTGGAGCAACTGGCAGTGGAGCTGCGGACATAAGAAAAATGTAGTCAGTGGCTCAGAGTAGTTTCTAGTTGAACATTAATGTAAATTTCTAAAAGGTGAAATTGAGCAGAAAAAAAAGTTGCTTTTCATTTGTCTAATTATTTGAAATTATATAAAATTAAAATTAAAATATTCAGCTTGTTCTGACCAAATTGTAACACTCCAGGTATAAAGATTATAACTACTAAAGATGCTCTGGTTGAGTAGTTGTTTTGGATGGGGGATTTCCTTTGTTTCATTTATTTTTAAACATGCCTCAAAAATTAGAACATAGCTTTTGATCTTCAGAACATATTTATTTGCTGTATCAGTGATAAAATGATTTTGGGATCGGGTTTGGTTGAGAATGGGGTGTGTTAAGCAGGGGGAAACAGCCGCCACCCATCTCTCATTTAGGGTGCTTAGACAGTAATCTTGGCGAAAATAAGTCCCTGAGCTTAGTTCTCTTCTTAGTCCTGAAAAGGTGCAAGGTTCTATTTAGCTTGATAGTAGCAGCTGGAAACCTTACATAATTTTACTTAGTTACTTACAAGGATTTTTAACATTGACAAAACTGATAATAGATTTTCAAATAGTTTGATATAAATTGGCCAATAACTTGCAACAAGTTCCTATTAATCTGTAGTACAACTCATTAAAATTACTATAATTTCTAAAATGCAATCCGCTGGTTATCCAACACTTTTTGTACTAGATTTATGTATAATAAACTCTATGGCAAATTATTTATACTGATTTACCCAATAACTTAATTTTATAGCTCAGTTTATATATAATTAACACCTAGTTACCTTATGAAACTAACCAAGACCAATAGCCCCTTCCCCAAAAAATACAATGGTTACTATTTAATGACTACCAATTAAGACAATATGGGAAAAAATTTAATATATAAAAAGATATATAATTCTATGAAATTTAATTAATACCTACAAATGACTTAAACAATATCTCGCGCCTCTCAATGGCTTGTTTGTGGCAAATCAGGATATTCTGCATTTAACTTGCATAAAGTTCTCGAAAATGATGTCTGCTATGCTTCCATGGCTCAAAAGAATAACAACTCACATTTATACCTGAGTCAAGCTGACAATATGATGATCATATGCTTTATGGATCTGAAAATTACTACTCCAAGTGTACATATGTTAATGTTAGTTTAAGCTAACTAAAATAGGGCAATTATATACAGTGTTGCGCCCATAAAATATAGTTTTCTAAACCAATGAAAACCCTATAATTTCACAAAACCTTTGACCATCATAAGAAATACAGAACCATGATGCTTAATGTAAACACCTCATTAGGAGCTTATAGTTCATTGCCACTGAGGTTTGTACTATACTAGTGTCCACCCCAGCTATTTTTTACTTTTGAAAATTATGGAATAATATTTGGACCTCTTTTTATTAAGGCACTAGCTGTAAACTCATTTTAATGCCTGAATGGTATACATTTTCAGTTCTTTTTGGCTCAGATTGGCGTTTAGTTAGTTGATTTGATAAGTCAATGGTTTTAACTAAGCATTTAGTGGTTTTTGGTTTTTGATAGGTTTATTAGCTTTGACTAAGATATAGTATACTTATGACTGACACACTACCTAATGCAGCATATTATATTTAAAGCTAACAAATTGTTAAATCACCAGCAACCATTTATCCAAAACCAATGAATCTATAAATTAACCAAAATCACACCATATAGACAAAACATAGAGCCTATCTAATTACTTAAATAACCAAAAAACAATTGCAAAACTATTAATATTATCAGATAAACCAATATTTACCAACTGCTTGTGAATTTTTTGAACTCATTAAATTGACCAAATCACCATTTATGTAGCCAAAACCATTGAACCTATAAAACTACTCAAATAACTACTTACCTACTTATAAACCCCTATGAACCTAGAAAATTAACTGGTTACCCACCAATTTCATAGTTTAAATCATTGGCCCTATCAAATTAACCAAAAATCACGAACTGCTTTAGAAAACCTATGTTCATACTAAAATGGGCAAATAATTATAAGCATATCTGGAACTATTGCTCCTAGCAAATTACTCAAATAATCACAAACCACTTGTCAGAGCCCTGGGATTATCAAATTACTTAAATAGCCACCAAACCACTTGGCAAAACTATTGAGCCTACCAAATCAAATGAATAGCCCAAACTGGTCAGCTAAAATGATAAAACAATTATATTAATAATATACTCTATTTTTTATATCTTTAATATATTTTTTTATCAACTAAATCAATTCAAAAATAATTTATTTCATTTTTATATCTACTATATATTTTATTTGGGGTAATAGATGAGAAAAGGTATTGTGCACACCTGTATCCACAAACTAAGGTGGGGTAAATTGCTGTAACAGTTTGAACCCTTATCTGGTTAAGAAGAACATAAATTTCTCCATTCCTCATATCACTTTTAATTAATGATATGATGTTAAAAATTTGGGTGGTTGTCATGTGGGGTGGTTCCTGCTACTTCTGAAGCTTTTTTTAAAAGAATGTTAGGCTGGCGGGGTGATTTCTGCTTTAATTCTTGTTCAGTTTTTGATCAACACAGGTTTTAAACCTGAGACAGCTAGAAAAATCTCAGTTAGTATAACTGTCTAAAGGTCAACCCTCTTCAAATTTATATATATATACTTTTTTTACAAACAAATTCTAAAAACTTTTTATATCAATTTTTCTACTTTATAAATTTATAAATTTACAATAATAGTTGGTGCTTTGAAGAATGAAACACTACAAAGACTTTATATTTTATTAGATTCAGGTTAACTAGGTTTACCCAAGTGATTGCTATTAATTAGTTGATTTGATATATTATTTTGTTTTGGGTTAAGCATTTAGTTGTACCAATGACTAATACTACTAACATTTATAATAATAAAAGAAAATGTTCATGTGTATATTCCTCTCTCTCACCTAATCGTCAATTTTACAAGTTAAAAAGGACTCAGAGCAATTTTAGAGAGGATAAAAGCAAACTTTCGAGATACTGCACCAAATAGAGCTTCTTACCAAATCTTAACTACATCAGCAAAAGTAGGCTAATCCATTTGTCACTGACAAACATAAAGATACAGACAGCCTGCACATGCTCCTTTTTAAAAAGTAATTTGAAGTAACTCATGAGGGATAGCAGATCCACCATAAGACTTCCAATGACTCTTGCTTTACTGCTATCAGTGACATTACCCAATTTAGTCTAATTAAATCAGCATCCGCTTCCACATCCAACATGCCTAAATTACATTTTATGTTAATATCAGTGGTACATGGCCCCTCATCTGATACTATTGTCCAGATGGGACGTAAGGCAGACCCTAATACAGTGAAGTCAGGACCTCTTACCCCTAGAGCCTATATGAAAAGTCACCAAAGCGGCAGCCAGCTGGTCTCCCTTAAATATCCTCACCTGGTCCTGTACCTTTGCTACCAGGTCAAATGCTCCAACTAATCATGCAGAACCCCACCCACTGATAAAGTCAACCATGACAATTGCTCAGCTTTGTAGTGACCTGCTCTTACACTGGACCTATCAAAGATAGTTAGGTGAAAGGCGCAAAAAGTCATGTCATTGGTGTCAGGGACTTCCCCAATGTGATCAATTCATGCACTCAACATTAACTTATTTGGACAAACCCCTGACAAAGTTAGGGTCGCATCAGAGTCTGAATTTGAAGGGTCTGACGCCTAATTGAATTTGGTAAAAAAACCAAACGTTTTAGTGGATGAATACAAATCAGCCACTGCAACTTTGGCATCAACTGGAGATGTGACCCACGCTGCGCCTGTCAAGTACATGCAGTCCAATATCACATGATTGCATGTAGAGGCGTATCCTCCTGTGACATTAAGCAATAGATGACATTGCAATTTCAGTACTCCACGGCTGTCTAGTGGACTATGAACTAATTACTTTTTCCACAGTTGCTCTTTAGAGTAATCACAACTTCTCCACTGAATGCTAAATGATGGCTTGAGAGTAAGATCTCACTTGAAATAGCCATCTTTTCAAATTGTCCCAAATTCACACCATGGATGCTCTGAATGGATGAAACGCCTAGTTGACTACCTCATGGTAGAAGATACAATATGCAAGAGATATATAACCCCTCTGATGATAAGTCCTGACTCAAAGCCGTGATTGACCTCCTTTATGTCCATGGAGTACAATAAAGCTGTAAGTTCAGGGGAAAGTACCCTGTGTGTCAATCGGGCCCGCTTCACATTTTCAAGTAAAAAGGCTCTAAAGAGGGTGGCCGTACCCCTCATCACTCAGGTTGACCTCACCCACGTGGTAGATGAGCGCTGGGTAACAGCTCTCCCTCTTCAGATCCCTCCCACAGTGTCCACATTCAACTCTCCCAAACTTGTATGAATGTCAGGGAAATTTGCATCAAAATTGCTGAAATGAATTCAATCAGTCTGAAAGCGAGTGGAAACAAGCCCAATGATTGGAATCCACATAGTCAAAGGAAATGAAGATTGATTTGTCAGCTGTAATCGCTGATGGTTTTGATTCAGCCAACACTGCAATTGTCAAAATTATCCCCCTCCAAAAATTGTTGGTGATGATCCCCAACATGCAGGTAGCAGCATCAGACACCATCAATGATAGTTTGAAGCCCACTTCTAGCAAATCAGGCATTGCAGCTAATGCAATGCTTTTGACCTAATGAATAGCCCAGTGACTGGGCACGGGCTGATTAAGCATCCTGAACCCAATCCCAACCAATTGGGACTGCCCATACGTGGGGTGGCCTTGGGGCATTCCTGTTGCTTGTTGGTCCAGATGCCATCATGCCAACCACCAGAAATGCAGTCAAGTCTCAGTTTGGGCATTCGAGGTTGAACTGACAGTGACTCGTCCTGCAGCCAATTCCTTCATTGTCAGTTCCCAGTGAGCTTATCTGCCCCCATTCCCAAATAATTCGCCGGTTAGGTTAAACTTGAGGGACTCAATCCCAGCTTGTTTCCTCATTAATCAACCACTATTTAATCAGTTGCATCACACTAAGAAAATTGTTGGTCAATTTTTCTACCTTCAATTTTCCATTAAAAACCCTCCCCAAAATATAGTAATTATGTTGAAAATAAACCGCCCTTTCCGCCAACACTCACACACCCCTTGTGGTTAATGGCTTTATTTGTCTGGTATTTTATTCTGTGCCTGTACAAGATTCTAACTCAACAGCAGGTATTGTCGAGACTCCTTTCCAGTCTCATATCCGTCATACCAGCAGCAGTGCCTTTGGCATTCTGGTTTGCCATTCAGGTGCTCTGACACCTAGGCTGGCAGGCCAGTCTAAAAATATCTTGCTGTTTGCCTGACATAATCGACAAACCATTATTCCTAACAATTTCCGCCTTTCTTGTTGATATTGGCATAGCAATGGTCCCTTCTTTGCAGCTGAACCAGGTTGTGGAGAAAATTTTCCCTGTCCAAAATAGCCTAGTTCCACTCAAAATGTCAATCAAAACTCCTTAGTTGCCATGGCTAATGTGCCCATGTCAGTAGTATCTGACATTCCAACTTGCAACGAGCTTACTCCCCCTATGAACCTAGCGGTTTCCCCTGACCCCACTACCATCTCTTTGGTATCACTGAATTCATTCACAACTACCAATAAAGAGAACTTCGCTTACTTCTTATTATCCATAAAAATTAGTGTTGTCCCATCACATCTCCTTTGTAGCCCTGGTGGATACCGGAACTGCAGGCAATTTTATGAGTGTTGAACTGGATCAACAATTGAAACTTGACCTGGATGCAGGCCCTTCAGTGATGGTTGCGTTTGTCAGCCTCCCAAGCCTCATAACTGGTTTGCCTACCAGTTACGTTCTCAATACACCAGTTCAGCTTCTGCAATCAGTTCTCAGCAATGCCAAACTTGGGGTTTTCGGTTATCTTAAGAGTTGGTTGGTGGCATGAGCAACATGTTAAGTTTCATCTATAGTCAAATATGTTGTCTTTTGCCAATAATCAAAATGAAGGAGAATTCCCTTTAGTTAATACTCTTAAGAAAGCTCAAGGTCATAGTTCCATAACTTCCCTCATTTCCCCTTTGGGCCTCCCATCCAATTTTCCTGAAGAATTGATGTGATACCAGAGTATTTTCAATACTGAGAAGGCGGATCATCTCCCCCTTCACACCTGATTTGACTATGGATTGTTTACAATGGTACAGTTGGTGAATATAAACTTCCCGTTGTATCCCACACAGCGGAGGAGGAGGTTGTGCTCAACACTAGATTGGATGACATTATGAAAAAAGGGTGGTTGTTTAAGGAGACATCGCCAGTTGCATCTCAAATCATCTTCGCTAAAAAAGCCAATGGTTCTCTCCATCCCTGCACGGATTATGGACATTTAAACAAAGTCATGGTTCATGACCACTACCCCCTGCCTTTAGAGCAGACTAATGCCAAGCAATTGCCAACTCTAGGGTGTTCTCTAAGCTGGATTTCGTCAACGTTTTTAATCAGATTTGGATAATGGAAGGGCAAGAATGTTTAACAGTGATCTGGATGAAGCGAGGCATTTTCCAATTCTGCATAATGCCCTTCAGACTGAAGAATGTCCTGCTATATTCCAACATATGATTGGCAATATACTAGGTGACCTCCAGTTTACTTGCGTGGTCACTTATATTAATGATATTATGGTTCACTCCCCAACTCCCAAATAACACACTATCAACTTGGAAGCAGTCATAGTTGCTTTGCATAAGGCGGGCTTATTTGTTAAGCCCTCCAAATGCAAGTTCTATAAGGAGGAAGATACTTTTCTTGGGAACCTCATCCTTAAGGATGGCTACACAATTCCCCCTAATAATTTGTATGCTATTTGGGAATGGCCTACCCCAACAACCCAGAAACAATTATGGAGTTTCTTGGGAGCCATTATTTTCCTCAAAAAACTTTACCTGTCTCTTTCACAGTTGGAGGCCACACTCCATCCCTCATCAGCAAGAATGTACCATTCCATTGGATGCCCAAATGCCAGCAGGCGTTCAGGTTGATCAAGGAATTGTTCTTATCCACTACTGTCCTGAAACATGCGGATCCTGCAAAGCCATATTTTATTGCATGTGATGCCTCCTCGGTGGCAGTAGGGGCAGTGCTGCTCCAAGAGCATGAGGGCTTGGAACATATGGTCACCTATTTTTCCCAGAAGTTTACATCTATTGAGCAATCCTGAGCCATTTTATGATAAAGAGTTGGCAGAAGCAGCATGGGCATTGACTCATTAGCGTTACCTGTTACAGGGTGCTAGAATGAGTTAACTGTTTGCATGGACCACCAAGCTCCCTTTTATTTCCATAAACCTCAAAAATTGGTGCATTGACAAGCCCAAACCTATCAGGACTTGTGCAGTTTCAATTTTAAATACAAATTTGTAAAAGGTGTGCTTAACATACTTCCTGATTTTCTCAGCTGAAATCCCGCCCACTGTCTCACAGATTCAGAAGAAGTGGACCTTATTACCGTGATTTCAGATGCCCAAATTTTGTTGATTGTTTCTCCCAGTGTCTCTTCCACTGCCCTTGCCCCTGACGCCCCGCTTATTGCTCAGGTCCTAGACAGCCAAATGACATGCCCTGAAGGGGGGTTATTCGATCAATTGACCCTTCAAAATAATAAAACTCTCTGTACTCCTTGGTGGAGGGACTCATCTATTTTAGGTCGCAAATTTGGGTGCTCCCTCTTTTCCAAGCTGAGGTATTCCGTGCACATCATACCCTCCCATGACAGGCCATCTGGGCAACAAAAATGCATTGAATTGATAAAGCGAACTTATAACTGGGCTGGCTTAAATAAGGAACTCCCAGCCTGGATCGCTGATTGCATTACTTGTGCTCAGGCAAAGCTAGACCGCTCAAGAATGAAGGGTCTCCTGTATTCATTACAACAGGCGGAGGGTCCATGGACATTAATGTTTGTGGACTTTATTGTCAAACTCCCCATTCTAATGGGTTTACAGCAGTGATAGTGGTGGTTGATCGCTTCACCTTATTTTCCCTTTTATTCCCTGCACTTCTGCAATCACGTCTGAAGTGACCTCACAGCTCTTTGTAAGCCATGTGTTCTTGAGGTTTTCCCTCCAAAGGAGATTATTAGTGAATATGGACCACAATATACAGTGCAATTCTGGAATGAGCTTTTATCTATCCTAAAAATCACCCCCTGTAATTCCACCGCTTACCACCCCCAGTCCAACGGACAGACTGAGTGGGTTAACCAAATTTTGGAACAGTATTTGTGCTGTTATGCTTTGGCCGCTCAAGATACGTGGGCTGAAGACCTCCCTCATGCCCAATTTGCCTATACAAAGAGTACTCACGCCTCTATGGGTTTTCTCCTATGAAGCAACGTTATGGTATAACCGCTCTTTTTCAGTCACTCCCTGTATACGCCCAGGCGTTCCTGCTGCCGCAGATCACGTTGAGCATATCTGGTCTACCCAGTCCTTAGTACGGGAGCACCTCACAAAGGCTATTGATGACTATAAATAGTTCGCAGATTGTAAACGCCTTACTGGCACGATATCATGGTGGGCTCTCATGTCATGTTGGACACTCGTCATCTTAAGATGCTACTACCTTCCCAAAAGTTTGCAAGCAAACGTTCAGGTCCCCACCTGGTGGAGGAAGACTTGGGCAATGGTGCTTTTCAGTTGTCATTGCAAGCTCATTGGAAACAGCTTCGTCTTCCATGTGTCTCTGTGGTCCCCTTTTAAGGGGATTGTCCCTACTGAACCTTAAACCTATTGTGATAGAGGATGTGAAAGAAGCCGAGGTGGAAAACATCTTAGCATCATGAAAATCCCAGCGGTCAGTCTAGTATCTCGTTGCCTAGAAAGAGTATCCAGCTTAAAAGAATAGTTGGGTTAAGGCTCACAATTGCGCTAACTGCATGGAGCTGGTTGATGCATTTTATGAATCCCACCCCAATGCCCCCACACCCCCAAAAGGTCACAATGATAATGGTGATCAAACTTCCAAAGGCGCACAAAAATGCGGCCCTTGTGCAGTCTCCCGGCGGTGGTGCCCTTCCTTTGGAAAAAGGAAAGGGTAATGTAAGTCCAGGGGAACGTCCACTGTGTGTCAATTGAGCCCTCTTCCTATTTTCAAATAAAAAGGCTCTGAAGAGGGTGGCCATACCCCCTCATTACCCAGGGCGACCTCACCCACATGGTAGATGAGCGCTGGGTAACAGCTCTCCCTCTTTAGATCCCACCCCTGGTGCCCACATTCACCTCTCCTAAACTTGTATGCATGATCAGGGAAATTTGCGCTGAAATTGCCAAGATGAAGTTAATCAGTCCAAAAGCGAGTGGAAATGAGCCCAATGATCAGAATCCACATAGTCAAAGAGGATTGAAGATTGATTCATCAGCTAAAATCACTGACAGTTTTGATTCAGACAACAACGCGATTGTCAAAATTAACCCCCTAACAAAATTGTTGAGGATTATCCTTAATGTGCAGGTAGCAGCATTGGACACCATCAACGATAGTTCAAAGCCCCCTTCTGGCAAATTGGGTGTTGTGGCTGATACAACGCTTTTGACTGCTTGAACAGCTCAGTGACCAGGCACAGGTGGGTTGGGAATCCTGAACCTGTTTCAAACCAAGTGGGACCACCCCTATGTGGGGTGGCCTTGGGGATTCCTATTGCTCATTGGGCCAGAAACTGTCGCACCAACCACCAAAAACGTAGTCAAGTCTTAGTTCAGGCTTTTGAGGTCAAACTGAAAGTGACTCGGCCTGCCACTGATTCCTTTGATGTCAGTTCCCAGTGAGCTTATCTTCCCCCATTCCCAAATAATTCGCCGGTTAGGTCAAACTTGAGGGACCCAATCCCAGCTTGTTTCCTCATCAATTGACCACTATTTAAGCAGTTGCATCGCATTGAGAAAATTGTTGGCCGATTTTCTTCCTTAAATTTTCCATTATAAGCCCTTCCCTAAGATTTAGTTTTTATGTTAAAATAAAGCGCCCTTTCCGCCGTTACTCACACACCCTCAAGGTTAATGGTCGTATTTGTCTGGTATTTTATTCTGTGCCTATACAAGATTCTGGCTCACCGGCAGGTATTGGCGAGATTTTCTTCCAGTTTCATATCCGTCATACCAGCAGCAGTGCCTTTGGCATTCCGGTTCGCCATTCAGGTGCTCTGACTTCTAGGATTGCAGGCCAGTCTAATTATATCTTGCTGTTTGCCTGACAAAAGCTGGCATGTCCATTAAGTTTGCTCTATCCACCTAAAGCTCAGGGCTCTCGCTTATGGATCTCACCTCCTATGTGAAGTGAAACCTAAATGCTTCCACTACCCTAAGATGGACAAACCACTATGTTTCAGTGAAGCAGCGCTGCAATAGCATAACACTACATTCTCACCACAAGGAGTTAGTGTTGTGGATTATGGCCAGTTTCAAGGTGACTGAAGCCTGCACTGGTGATATATGCAAAATAAGACAGCAACCGCGTCCAATTAGATAAAAACAGTTGGACCAAAAAAGGTGGTCATTTGGGGGCCCTTCTAAGATTGGTCAGTGAAAGACGCCATAAAGTGCAGCGCTAATGGCATCACTCCCATTTAAATTGAAGTTTCAGATCTGCTTTGGATACAACATTAAACTCATCCACAACTTGACAAATGTGGGTCTCACCAAGACCATCCACAAAACCCTTCACAGCCACACTTTCCCACTCATTAAATGTAAATCTGAGGGACCACACAACCCTAGCTGAAGCAGCGGATTGGGATGCAGTGGGCTTCACCCTAAACTGCACTACATTAGATTGAGAACAAGATCTTTCCCCACTATGCAATAGCAAAGCTTGGGTTATGACCCCCAAACTCAGCCTGGAATAGCTGCAGACTGGTATTTGGGTCAAAATATTTGTGACTAAAAAAAGTCATTTCCTGAACCATCCATCGTGGCCCCCTATGCTGCCAAGGGCTTCTCCCCATCAGAGGCGTTCCAATGATGTGAAGCTGAAAGCCTGCCAATATAGAACATGTATCTACTGATGGAGGTTGAAATAGTGTTACCATTAAGGACTGGTGCCAGTGGAGCTCCATTATGCTATAGGTACTCAAGAAATATCTTCACTCAGCATGAAGCTCTAAAGCTTCATTGCACTGGTCTGACTGGACTTCAAACCCACCATTTCTCACGGCTGTCAGGAATTAGAAATAGCTTGGCAATGGCTCATAGTATAAGTTAATGAGTCATTAATATGTGACAGGTGGAACGTTTCTGAGCTTTGGTTTTACCTTAGATGAGTCAATAATCTGCATCAATGGAAAGGCTCCAGATAACACCTGTTATAATTTTGGCAATATATTGGAGATACTCCGAAGGGGTTTGCCCAGGGTTCAGCCCACTGAGCAATAGGATGGACAATATGAAGATCGCCAGTTTTCCATACACACTTAATAAATACAAATAAGATATGGAGCAATTGCTCTAACGACTTTTTTATTATTATCAAATATATATCAGCAGATACCATTGGCTCCGCTTTCCACTTCCTACTAATAATACTTCCCATTTTAATCTTTGCATCTTGCATATATATCAGTGACTTTGGTTGATACTAGACCTTTTGCTTAGGCTATTTTTTCCGCCACATTCTCATTGGTTCCAGAAGAGTCTACTATACTCTAAATTTACTATTGCCTTAGTTTGAGGCTATCTACTAATCATTAATTATACATCGACTATGCCTTATTATCTGATTTATAGGCTATCCACTAATTTTTGTTCAAAACTTAGTATCAACTTGTTGTCTTATGTCAAGGCAATCTCATTGATGTTATACTATTTAGTTCAGCCAATCTCACCCAGTCCGTCGTAACTACTTAGGACTTATTGTCAGGTCATATAAGTATTACAAACTTACCCCCCTTGACTGGACAATAAGTCTACTCTTGTTTATATGCCTGTAGGAACTTTGCATGCACTAGGTTTATGATCCAACTGCTTGCGAGGTTCTCAATAGTTTAACATCAACGCCATTTTTTCAATTACTTCAAATGTGTCATGGATTCAGCTAAGAAGAACTAGACTGGGCTCCCAGTCAGGGTGCGCGAGCACCCAGAGGAGAGGCCCAGAATGCCAAAGGCATAGCAGTCTGAGAAACTAATAAAAATGGGGTTCTATGGGAGACATGAGGAAAGTAAAAGTTCAGTAATGTACTTAAGGCCCCCAAGGCAAACCAGATGGTTGCATTGGGGGCAACTGCGAGTCTTGTGGGGGCAACTCACATGGGAGGGAGAGGCAGGGAGGATGATGACTCCTCCAGGGTTTGCAGTTGCTGACCTTCGGATTCAGATAGGGTGCTTGCGCACCAGTGAGGGATGGCACAGTGGCCGCCACATGATTAGGAATGTGAGAGGAGGTCTGCTAAGACCACTGTGAGGGGTTGGGACCAAGCTTCCCCTGGAGGGGGTGTTCTAGGTCCTGCTAGCAGGCCAGGACAGCGGCAGCTGAGGCGGTTGAGGATGCCAAGTCCATGTGCAGTGGGGCAGGGGCGCTTGGGTGCTTCTCTAGCTGGGGAGCAGGTTTGGAGGACTCAGTGACCAAACGGTTGGAAGGGTCTCTGTTAAACAGACGCGTAAAAATGAACAAAGCAGCTGGTTCATCATCTGGGGCGATGCAGATTATTGCATTTATGATCTGCTGCCACGTGGCAGGATTGAGAGATTGGATAACCAATTGGAAAACATTGGCAGGAGACTTGGGCGATGGTGCATTTTGTCATATCCATTGGCGGAATTTTTATAAAATTAAAGAGGTAGATGGAGGCCACGGCAAGCTAGACGGGGAATTTAGATTTAATAAGTGAAAGGAAGAGAATGAACTGAAAACTACCCCAGATGGGGCAGTTGCCTTAAGAACTGGGCGGAATGCATGGGGAGGTATTAAGGGTTTGGTTGTTCAGGGGTTAGCGATGAGATTTGGTTGGCTGGCTCAGAGTGGGGTAGAATGCTGCTCCAGATTTTGACAAAAGCCAAGAAAACTTTTGCAAATTTTCCCAGATTCTTGAGGTCAAACTAAGTTGATACTACTGATCTGGGTTCTGGTAACCCAGGTAGGCCTGTTCACATGGTTTGGGATGGTCCAGATTAGTCCCAGGAGGCAGAGGTCCTTAAATCAGATTATTTGTGACTCAAGCTGATTCCTCAATTGGACTATTCATGCTCACAAACTCCCTGGATCCATTTTGGAGCGTTGGGAAGATGGTCTGAGTCATTCAGGCCCTGGTTTGAGATCCAAACAGTATCCTGATCTGATTTTACAGAGCAGGCCAGTCTGGACTGGCTCCCCCAGTTCATAATTTGCCAGCTGGGCTCCGATGTTGGGAATTGCAATTTTCCCAAAATTCTGATATGGTTTGTCTGGGGAGTGGGTGGTCCCAGGGGCCTCTCCATGCCCCCTGATGTGCGCAATCTCCCAGCATACCCCTTCTATTAAACTAACTAGGGATGATGAGGGGGAAGAGGTGGGAGTGGGATATCTTTGGGTGGAAAAGCAGGTAAACCAGCGCTCATCTATCACATGGGCTAGGTAGCCCAGCTGTGACAGAGGGTCCACTGGAGCCTTGGGGCCCCTTTTCTTCTGGAAGGGGTGCTGATCCCTATCCAGTTGCAGGGGCTGGTCCCCAGGACTTACAAAATGGACCAATCCAGATAATGATCGATTTGTGCTTCTGCCCAAATTAGTGTTGGTCATGGAAAGAACCATACCCCATCGTTGAGCTGCGCTAGCCCTGTACACTGTACCTGATTGGCCCTCTGATTATCTACCTTCTTAGCTAAGCTGAATGAGTACACTTTGGCTTGCAGCTTGATCAGCACTTTAGTTATGTTGGTCAAGTAGCGTTGAGGATCCATTACACTGGTATCTTCCACATACAAACATAGAACAGTGCAGGTAGAGCTGGTTGCCGTCCATATATAAATGGAATGTACACTTTCCCATTGCCAAGTGATAGCTGATGTTATAGGCAAAGACAGCAGTGGAAAGGAGGGTTAAAATTAAAGGGTCTATCCGTTACCAGCTTCCAGAGTATATTCACCAGTGTCACATTGACCCTTTTGACCATAGTGTTGGATTCTAAGTGATAGGGTCGTTAGAACCCTGCAGATAGCCATCATTTCGTTGATTTTAAGTAAGTTGTGAGAGGTGAAGTTGGTCCCATTGTCAGTAAAGATGAACTATTTCGGCCATGTCACTGAATTATATATTCCATCACAAACTTAGCCATCGTGCTCTCCCCAGATCATGTATTGCTCATCACTCAACCCACCGTGTCAAGTGATCAATTGCCACCAGAATCTACTTGGACCAGTTTGCTCCAGTTGGCAGGGGCCCCGTGACAATGATTGAAACCGTATGCCAAACAAAGTGGGGTTTCACTATTTGGTATGAAGACTTTTGGCGGAATGGCTTCTCCACTTGACACTGGTGGCAGCAGGAAATCATTTTGAGCACGTCAAACTTCATGTATTCCAAGTAGTGCGGAGACCACAACAATTACAGGGTCATGCATACTCCACCATGTCCAAATGCTTGGTGTGCGATCATGATAATATTTGGTTGGGCTGAAGGCCTTAGGATATTCACAGTAGTGTCTGTGACGGTTGAGGTCTATCCTCAGCATCACATTGCCCTGATCTTTGATAAGACAGGGCAGGCTGTGTCTGTATGTATGGAGGAGGAGGGGGCGTTGGTTCTGGCAAGGACGCCTAAGGGGCCGGAGCTTGGAGTAGGCCATGGAGCAAGAGGGGCGTCCAAGTCGGAACAAAACAGAAAATGAGAGAAATGGGTAGTTTTGATATTTGATTTGGATTCAAATCGAGAATGGAATGAAATGGGTGCTTGGGAGTTTCGCGGTTTGATTGGAATTCGAAATGGAATTGGCGCGGAACCATTGAGGATTGGAACTGGCACGGAATCATTTGTAAAGATTCCGCGATCCTGCTGTAAGGTTTACACCAAACATCATTCAAGTTGGCACCATAAGCTTATATTATATTTTCATTTAAGCTTTTAGCCTGTGTATATAGGGAAGGAACTGGGAGCTGGAGGCTCCTCAGTTTTGTTTTTATCAACTTGGCTAAATATTAAATAAAAGAACCTAAAATTCATATATTTATAATTTGGGTTTATTTTAAGATATTTCCTAACTGCAGCCATGTTTGGCTTAAATCAACAAGAGTTGGACTTTGAGAGTGAGCTTGGGAGGGCTATTGCCTCCCTATACCTTGTCTTGGAGTCAAGGCATGTTGCTGGGGTTAAGTATACTTGCAACTGTCTTCCAGGGGGTGCTTGTCCAATCTTGTAGCACGCGCACCAGGAGAGTAGTATAAGGAGTCATGTCAGCCCTATGGTCTTTAACATGGACTTTGTTGCCTAACTCATTTGTGGCTCATTGGAAGGAGCCAGTGCGTTACAGTGTCCCCTATCCCCTTGTACAATTCGCCATTCTTCTGGAACATATTGGTCTTATTTCATCTAATATTTTGATGACTTAAGGTGGTTTGTCGTCACATTTCTCGCTAAGCATTTTATCATACATTATATTGCTCAGGTCCACCATAACCGAAATTGTTGGCATTCTTGATAAGCAATTGGCATTTTGGTGTTTGGCTCAATGACGGCGAAGGTATTTAAAATTATAAGCATGCAGTTTAAGAACTTATTGGGCTAGACGATCTTTAAGCTCTTTGAGATTCTGCAACCAGCGTAACAAAGCACGGTATGTTACAAATATTTAACTTTAACCCAAGCAAATATACCCTGATTTACTTGTATGCAAAAATCACCGCTAAGCACTCCCACTCAGTCACAGTGTAACTGTGTTAATGGCAGTTCATTCTATAACTTCAGTATGCAACCAGATGCTCCTCCCTTCATTATCTTTTGAGATAGAACTGCCCCTAAGGCGAAAAGAGATGCATACGTCTGGACAATAAACTCTTTATCAAAATTTGGATAATGAAGCACCGGCGCACTGATTAATGCCATCCAAATTGTATCAAAGGAACATTAATGACGTTCTATCCATTCAAACGCGGCATTCTTTTTTAGTATCTTGATCAGAGGTCCATCAATACAGCTTCAGTTTTAGGATAAAGCGTTAGTAGTAACTGCCATCCCCAAAAAACCTGTACATCGCGTTTGCTGCTTGGCAGGGGCTTTTGCTAAATAGGTTCCACCTTAAAATGTTAAGTTTTAATTCCCTTTGCATTTACTACAAATCTTAAGTACTCCAACTGGTCTTTGAAGAATTGGCATTTACAAGGCTTAAATAAAGTTGGCCGTTTCAAGCCATTGGAAGACCTCCTCTAAATGGGTAAGATTCTCAGAGAATGTACACAAAAAGACATTGATATTGAGAGGTACAAGAGTACACATAACAGTTTCAGGTCGCCAAGAATGGTGTCCATGGGTCGCTGAAAGGTGGCTGGGGCGTTACACAGACCTTGTGGGATACGGGTTGGTTTGAAAAACTCTTTGGATGTAATGATAGCACATTTTCCTGTTCTTCCATGGGTAACTCAATCTTCCAGTATCCTGATATCAAATCTATCGCCAAAAAGTAACGAACTCCTCACAACCAATCCAGGGCTTTGTTGTCCGTGGTAAGGGGTATGAATCCTTCTTGGTAATATTGTTGAGCACCCAGTAGTCTATCATTACCCATTTGGTACCATCCTTCCTTTTGACAAATACAACAGGCAAAGCCCATGGACTCTTTGAGGGTTTGAGCGTCCCTTGCTCCAGCAGTTTATCAATCTCCTCATGAAAACATCTTCAGTTGCTCTTGATTGGCGAATCAGCTGAGATTTTATGAGGGGGATGATCTCCCATGTCCTGTTAATGTACAGCCCCCCATACACATCCTAAATTGTGGTCATTGACAGCAAAAAACTCTTTATACTTCTCATATAAAAATACGCCTGTTTTTCTGTTCTATGATAGCTTATAGCAAATTTTTGAACGGTACCACTGTAATTATACTGGGATTCAAATTGACTTATAAGTTAAATTCATCCAGCGACCCAAACTTGTGAACCTGGAGGACCTCCTCTACAGGGATCAAGTGCAGGTACAACACTATTTGGTGTTGGCGGATCTGTAGTGGTTTGTTTTGTATGTTCACTGGTAAAACCTTGGACTCCCCGTGTCCCAGTAGTATAATACCTGGAGCCACATGAGGCTCCAGCCATGGTTGCTGATATGGCCCAATGACCTACCCATAGAGCCTGGCTGGTACTTCCACTTTTAACTCAGTGTTTACTATGACTTGGTGTTTGGAGGGGATGGATTAGACCCAGCAGCTCAAAGATGCAACCCTTAATACTCAAATATCTGCTGGGGGAGAGTTTAGGGTTTCCTCTTTAAGTGAAGGTAGCGCACTGGAATTACACCATCACTATAGGCGAGGTTGACATGTCCCATATGCACTAGATCCATTGGTACTCAGCTGGAGGTTATTAATTGGGATCCACTGCCCCAAAACTTTAAAGGTCTTCTCCGACATATTTATGAAGCACCAAAGTGTCACATAAATGCAATTTCTAATTAGCTGATTGTTATGACTGTTTTTTAGCACAATTGCCAAAGCTACAACAACAATTAACCCTAACTTCATGGGTAACGCACTATACGCTCCCTCTGAGACTGTGCTTTATTGTTGAATTCAAGGCTACTAGCACCAGCGAACCTTTTATCAGCACTCAAATCCAACAAGTTGTGCTCACTACAGGGGGACCTATACACCACAAAAACGTTAGAATAATGGAGGCTGTTGGGGTTGATACCCCTTCGAGCTTTTCAGCTGACATCAACCCTAAGCTAGCACTTATGGAACAACAGCTAGCCAGTGCTTTGTCTTGCCTTAAACGGCTTGAGCAGCACCCATTTCAACGGCCAATTATATAAAAACCCCCTCTATGAGACAAATTCACACCTGGCAAGGGCAGTATTGACTCCATCCTAAGTTTATGAATCTGCGATGAAAGGAGAAACTGACCAACAAAAAATAAGTACATTTTCCTTGCTTAACCGTTTAGCTCAAGAAATTATGGTCCTCCCCATGATCAAACTCAGCACTTGGCTGAGGTTAAGCAAGCGCTTCTTGATGAGTTTGGCTTAAACAGAGTTTGCAACTGCAAAACAGTTCTTTATGTGCCTTAGTTTGCAAGAGGGATAAATGATTCCCTCATTTATTAAGCGCTTCTATACACAAGCTCAACCTCTATTGCTTGCCAAAATGCTCCCTATCAAGGATGCAATTTCAGCTATCTTGGCTGGCTAATTATCTCATCCCTTTTTGGTGAAGCATCCATCTTCAGTAAAGCGCACTTTTATAACTTTATAAGATATCAAGAAGGCCTTTTTAGCGGTTGTTGATATCTATAAGCTGACCCTACCCCAAGGGTGTTTGATTAAAACCGCTACGGCAATTTATTTTGCTTCTACTACAGCTGTTACCCTTTAAAACCTGCTCTTGCGAAGTTGCCAGAACAAACAGCTACTCCTTCCTATAACGATAATCAAATGGTAATGGCTGTGACAGGGCAGTGCTCCCTTTCATCTTCAGTTCAAAATGCTCAGTCGGCGAAAGCAGTCGTCCCTTTGTCTTGCCTATCTTCCAATTTAATACGGCCTTCCTAAGTGGTTTCAAAGACTGCTCTTCAGCCTAAACCCCATTTTCAGGTCCCAATCTCTCCCACTAAGAATGGGTTAGATGACCAGATCAAAAAGGCTAAAGCACCTGTTTCACAAATGCTCCTAGCCACTGAACGACCCAAAGCTGTTGAAGATAAAGTATCTACATCTCCAGTGCTATCCCCTCACCTCTCATTCAGCTAACTATAGTCTGAAGCTTATCTCCTTGAGGCAGAACCAACCCCCTACTTTGAAGGTCATAACTCAAGCTGTGGAAGTTCCTATGCCTCCCTCAAAAGTTAATAAGTTTGGGGGAACGACCCAGGACTTATCATCTTATATGGGAAGGCTGGAACCTACCCCACCTCCTATGGGCTCTCTAACCTGCATTGAGAACCCCTCTGATGACGATTCCGAGGAGGGTGATGTAGATGTTGGTCATTAAGTTTTGGGAGCCCAAGGTGAAGTGGAGGTACCTGCTCAATTGAACCTGGAAAGAGGAAATTGGGCTAAGATCCCTCATCACACGTATCTTTGATAAGTGATACAGGGTCTCGTGATTATTGACACTACTAGTGACGTGTTTCAGCTCATTGCCACATTTCTACGATCTACCCAAAGTGTGCTTACCATGCAGACTATCCAGGAAAAATACCCTGAAACTGCAAAGCGCCTTGCCTCCACTTTTTATCTAAAATAGGTCCTTGCTCTTACCCCCTCCTTGGGTGGTACTCTAACTAAAGTGGAGGCTGTTAATGGAGTGCAGGTTAAAGATATCCTTGACACAGGGTCCCTAGTGAACGTCATGTCAACAAAGCTCATAAAGAAAATTAAGCTGGCCCCTGACCTTGACCACACTCAAGAGTTTGGAACGGCGGGACCAAACAGAATTAGCCATTGTAGCCTACTCTTCTCTGCCCATATAGTTTGCAAAGCTTCTCTTGTCGGCTCCAGCAGTGGCTTTAACTAATAATACCTACGATTTACTCATTGGAAGTCAATTTATGCTCGAATACAAAGGTGTTATTAACTTGAATCAGGGCTATCTCTCCCTGCTTAACTATTAGGTTTCTCTTATTCTGTCTGATGATAAAATCAATGAAAAGGACTATTTTGCACAGTTGAGTATCCCTCCTCCGCTTTATCCCTGCATTACACTACGGCAGGATGGCATACAAAACTGTTACCTCCCTCAGTGAATGGCAGTAGGGTATCTCTTTCTATGCTTCTGAAGAGGTGGTCATTAAGGCTGTGGAACAAAAAGTAGTTGACACGAAGATTACTATGCAAATCCCCCACAACTGCCTACTGCACCTCATCAGCTTAGATGGAGTTAGTTCTTTCAATCCCAGAGTTTTGGCAGCGTGTTAGATCCCGCCTATCATCAGCCTAGTAACCTTTTGTTTGGGAATCTCACCAATAAGGAGATGGTGGTAAAAAAGCATCAGGAGATCGGAAGATGCCTGCTGATACCCATTGAGGACATCAAGCAAGTCCACTGTATTGGGTCTATGGCAGATATGGGCTTACCTACGACCCCTCCATATGAACCCTACCTTCTGTTCATATCTTTGATGAACAAACCCCAGATGGATTGGAAAAGTCCACTCCCTATTCGAGGCCTACAGTGACATTTTCTCCAAATCTTATAATGACTATGGGCATATGAAGGGGTGGATGCATACTATTGACGTTGGTGATGCTAAACCTGTTTGCTCCAAGCCCTATCACGAATCAAAAGTTGAGGAGCTACAGATTTGGATGGATCATAAACAGCTTCTGGATGCGGGATTGCTGGTGCCATCATAAAGCCCTTGATCTTCCACACTTTTATTAATAAAGAATAAAAATGGAGGTCATCAGGTAGTGATGGACTACCGCAAATTAAACAACCTCACCAAGCCAATAGTTACCCTATCCCTCGTATTGATGACGCTCTGGCTCAACTTTCTGGGTCAAAATATTTCTCCGCCATGGACCTGACTAGCGGTTATTGTCAAATGGACCTCTCCACAAGACCAGGAGAAATGTGCTCTGATTTGCAGTGAGGGTCTCTAACAACCT
The DNA here is from genome assembly GCA_022478985.1 of Massospora cicadina. Taxonomy (NCBI): domain Eukaryota; kingdom Fungi; phylum Entomophthoromycota; class Entomophthoromycetes; order Entomophthorales; family Entomophthoraceae; genus Massospora; species Massospora cicadina. The sequence goes on from JAKSZP010014737.1 coordinate 91,657, forward strand.
ATCTGACTACTGCAAGGTCTATTCAACACACCCGCCACTTTCCAGCGAGCAATGGATCATATCAAGCAGGATCTTAAACTAATCTGTGTCATCCTCTACCTCAAACATATTAATGCCTTCTCTTTGACTTTCAATGAACACCTCGCACATCTAAAGAAGGTGTATCAACTCTTGCAGGCTTCTAATATCAGTTTGAAGTTTTCTAAATCACATTTTTCCTAAGGAATTGTGATTTCCTTGGACATGATATCTCCTAATATGGGATACAACCGCTTCAAGATAAAGCTGAAGCAATATCCAAGATGCCTGAGCCCAAAACCCTTTATAACATCCATGTATGATTAGAAATGATGGGGTATTACCATTAGATTAGACCAAAATTCGCACAGCTCAGTGAGCCACTAGTACGGCTCTCAACTAAGAACACCCTTTCCATTGAGGTGCTGAACAAAAAGTAACCTTTGAGACCCTGAAGGCGCTATTACAAAAATGACCAATACCTTGCCACCCTGACTATAGAAAACCCTTCATGTTGTTCACGGATGCCTTTGACTATGCTGTTGGAGCAATCTTAGCTCAGTTGGATGAGCATGGAGCTGATTATCCCGTGTCTTACTTTAGCAAAATGAATTTAAAAGCTGAGCGTAATTATAGCGTCACGGAAAAGGAGTGCTTGGCTGTCCTGCTCACTATCAAACACTACCGCCCATTCCTATATGGGTCACCCTTCAAAGTAATCATGGACCACGCTTCATTAAAGTGGTTGCAGAATACAAAAGATCCAACTGGCTGGTTGGATCTCTGGGCTCTTAAGCTACAGCATTATGATATGACCATTGAGCACCAAGCCGGGACACGCCATATGAACGTTGATGGGCTGACATGGCAGCCTGTCCTTCAACTTGACAATAGTGAAGCTGAGTAGTTGCATGACCTCCTAATGACTCCTGACGCATGGGCTAATGAAGATGAACCAGTACAGAAAATGCTCGCTTGGCACTCCTGCAATACGAAGGTGGAAAATGAAAGATTGTATAAGAAAGTAGGAGTAAATTGGTTGCCTATCTCCGGCCATCTGAGCGAGTGCCTGTCATTTTAGAGTCTCATACTCTCATAGGGAATGGTGAAGTAAGCAAAACATTTGAGTGGATAAAAAAGTGGTACTATTGGGAGGTCATCTTAAAAACATAACGGAAGTCTTGGGTGCATGCCTGACCTGTAAAAAACAAACCAGCCTCAAGACTCAATATTGGCTATAATCTACAACGCCCCACCAAACCTTCCACACCATAAGTTTGTACGTGGTAGGTCCTCTCTTAAAACTACAGGTAAAAAGTTATATCTTGGCTGGTATTGATCATTATACCAAGTGAGTTGAAGCTGTTGCTCTTCCTGCTCAGACTGCTAAAGCAACGGCTACCTTCTTACACCAGTACATCTTCACGTGGCATAGGTGCCCCAGGTCCTCTTATGTGACAATTGGAAAAACTGTACTTCCTGAGTAGTAAAGCTCCTTGCCACTTCTATGGGAGCTCAACAACTCTTCTCAACCCATATAACCTATCCGCAAATGGAGCTGTAGAAAGAGTTAATGGGACTCTGGTATCAATATTACGCAAGGTGGCCACTTCTGACCCTCTCCACTGGGATATTTATTTTCCCAGTGCACTCATTACCTACCATATTAGCTACCATCACATCTTCAAGGTGTCCACTTTCTGTGTATTATATGAGCAAAAACTGGGGTGCCAGCACATTTAGCCTAGGATATTTTCTCTGATCATACTGATCTGGAACAAGCCATGAAAAAGTTGGCCCAACACTACACCAATTACAATCATAGTCCACGACTTTTTTAGCTAATACAGTTACCAAAGAAGGAAAAGCTAAAAATGAGCTCAGGGACTCTCTTCCCTCATTCCAAGTATCCAACTTTGTACTCTATTACCATAACTAAATCGCTCCAAGAATTGAAAAACTTGGTTCTATCTGGGATGAGCCATTCTCAGCCACATATAATCGAGGGGATGTGTACTCTATTAAATCCCTCTCCTCTGGCCTTACCATCAACTGAGTTCAAGGCCGCATCCTTCGGCCTTATTCACCCCCAACACTCTTGAGGGGGTAATGTCAGACATTTGCCTCCTAGGCTCCAGAATGAGAATTTTGTGGTTGTAATTCAGTCAAATAGAGGAAATGTTAGACATTTATGAGTCCACAACAAGGAGAAATTCGAATTTAATAATAATATTTTTATTTTGTCAGTTAAAAGACCCTGGCTGATTCTTGGTGGAACCCCACAAATCAGGGTAACATTATTTTGACTCCTCTCCAGGCAAATAAATCAATAAACAATAGTCAGATCACTCTGACCACAAAGTGGATCATGGGGCATCCATTGGACGGTTCTTTCCCAACCATGACCAGGTACATTCAAGCACCTATGCGGGGGCCGCCCCCTTTTATATGTGTGGTGGGGTCCCCCCAGGTGAAATAATTTTCTCAAAAGGGGATTGTCTGAAAAACATCAAGTCATTACCTTATGGCTACGTTTTGGCCAATAATGATTCCCTATCCATCGTTTCATCAAAGAGATGCCAGTAAGTCAAGCCTCAATAGGATATAAGCACATATTACAAAATTTGGAATCTCCTAAGCTATTTTGCTTCAAGCCTCAAGCTTTAATTAAGCCTGTCAATTTATTATATAGGATTTACTCTTTTACCACCGCGCAGCCCAGAATAAGTAAACCCCATAAAACCAAAAACCTCTCTGTTTAGTTATTTAATTTTAGTTCATATATTAGTGAGACTTGCTCCTCACCTATATTGTTGGGTTTGAGGCTACTAGTACCAGCGAGCCTTTTCCCAGCCCTCAAATCCAACACTGGGGCTTAGTTAAAACTCATAGCTAGAATCATGGAGAGGAGATGTTTTTGAAGGGTCAGCGCACATGATGATTGGCTGCTCTAGGGGTAGCGTAGGTGTCCTTGGTGAGCAGTACTGCCATCACATAGAGGGTTCGTTGAGTTGGAACATAGTTATCCTCAAAGCTGACATCATGAGTTGAGCATCTCATACTGCCTGAATGCTCAGTGAAAAGCTCTTCAGCTGTATATCCAGTATGGTATTCTTCATAAAATGATCCTCTTTGAGCGAGCCTTTGTTCTTCTGCTCTCTAATAGGGGTAAGGCGGGTAAGAGGTAGGATTCAACTCTTGCTCTGTGCAGTGTAGCCACTCAGTAGCGTCATCCAGGCAATCGGCAAGTTGTTTATTCAGTTTTAAATATCTGCAACTGACTAGCTGCATTTTCAAGTTGATTTTAACGTTGTCACGCTCCTTAAGGAGCTCTTCTTTTTTGAGCATGGTTTCCACAACAAGTTTGATTTCAGCAGCTTCTGCAAGCACATTGAATTTGGATGATTCCCCTTTTGTGCAGGCCTGGGATGCCATGGCTGGCGACTGGATAATAATTTTAATTTTATGTGGTTGTTAAATGGGCCCCTTGTAGTGAGCACCACTGTTATAATTTTGACAATATATTGGAGGTATGCAAATGAGTTTGCACAGGGTTTAGTCCACTGAGCAATAGGATGGACAATATGATCACTGGTTCTCTAGACACAATTAATAAATATGAATAAAATATGGATCAATTGATCCAACGACACTTCTTTGCTACTTTCAATATATATCAGCAGATACCCTCTGCTCCACTTCCCACATCCTACTATAATTCTATTCATTTAATCTTCACATCTCGCTTTTATATCAGCAACTTTGGTCAATGCTGACCTTTTTCTTAGGATATTCGTTTCCAACATATTATCATTGGCTCCAGCAGATTCTACTATTTTATAAATTCACAATTGCAATAATGTAAGGCGATCTACTAATCATTAATGATGCATCGTCATTGCTTTATTGCCTGATTTGGAGGCGATCCACTAAATATTTAAAAAGATCAGATTCACCCTATTGCCTTATATCAAGGCGATCTCATCCATATTATTATACTACTCAGTTTGGCCAATCTCACTCATTTCTCTGTAACTACTTAGGGCTTATCATCCAGTTATATTATTATTTTGACAACACCCCAAAGCTGATACCTAAATATAAATTGTATAGTGTGAAACAGCTCAATCTTATGATTCATTGTGGAACAGCATTTGCATCTATATAGATTTAATCTGTAAATTAATCAGCATTAGGTTTATCAGACCACAAAACTTTTAATTGTTCATGAAGGACGTTATCCATATCATCTTCAACTGGTAAAAGATGAGGAATGGTCTAATTTACTTGCAATGAAATACTAGGAGCTTAACAAGGCTCTATTGGGCGGTGATTATGATCATCACTGGGCACTGGAGTATGGGCATATTGAAATTTGTTTAAATGTACTTGACTGCCAAAAGCTCATCAAAGTCAGCATCAAGTACAATGACATCTATCTGCAAATGGAGCTGACCCGTTATGCAAACCAAACTTCTAGATGGGTCACTTTTTAGAACCTACCAGCGTACTATGAACATGAATGGGTACATGAAGCATTCTGAACCAGACTCTTTTTTATGGTGAGGTCTGGGAGTCCAAGTGGGCCAGCATCATTTATATCACTAAATGCCTATGTCCTTCTCAGGATTATCCCTATGAAAGTTGTAAGCCTTGTCATGGGGAGCAGGTCAACATATGCTACTGTGTGAAACTTAATATTAAAGCTACTCAAATGGTCCAATAAATCCCAAATTAAGGTTTGAGCTTACATCAACCATTTAGTTCTAAATTTGGAGTATTATCTAATGTATTCAAAATTTGGCTTATAATCAATTCAATTTTATTGCAAATATTTTACCTAATTCAAGGCCCTTATTCACACAGCTCCATCATCTGTGACCCAAAACTCCCAATATCTTCAGCAGTTGTTCATTTTGGAAGCTATTAAGTTGGACCTATAAAACTGGGCTATTGGAATAGAACCTACTTAAAGTTAATACTGATTAAACTTCGCCATGAAAATATCACTAGGAGATAAGAAGCCCATATGACCTTCAAGGTGGGTGAAATGAAGGACAGGTCACGTGGGAATCAAGAATGACTGATGAATCATCCTTCGCCATTCCCAAGGAATTCTTCACATTATACTTCTAACAGCACTATAGATAGTACTGTCATATATTCTAATAAAGTACTTTTCCAAAAGAATATATTATTTATTTATTATTGATTTATAGATTAGTTATACTTTATTCTTGTAATGGGCGGGAAATCCCAGTTACCATTGCCTATATTATAATGTTTTTGTGCACACTGAAAAGAAACAAAGCGGCCTAACTGAGTAGGGAGCCTACTACTCATTAGTTATGAGCATCCTCTGGGATGGTTTGACCCAACCACATGAGAGCCACTTGATCGAACACCTGAAAAAGACCAACAGGTATGCAAGGTATGTATACCCTGAAAAAGCCTTTTTTATTAAGGATAATAAAAAGGGCCCACTGACCAGAGCTTGTCTATAGGGCAACTGACAAGATCCCCAGGAAGGGAATGCTAGGGCTAATATTTTGAAGTGAACTTTTGGAATCACAGGAGTGCCTTATAAAGGCCACCTTTTGGGGGCCTCACATGAGTCATTAATTAGGCTGGCACAAGCCTAATCTACAACTTAGGCGAGGCACAACCCAGCGCCCAAAACGACTGAGCCAAAAATATTTTTAAAACGATTTGACTCAGATTTAGAAAATCTGTTTCTGAGTCAAAATGCAAAGATTGAGATGAATTTAATAATTACAATTCTAATGAACAAAGTCTCGCCCATAACTGCGTCTTATGAAGTTCTTGTTCTCTCAGCTGATAATAGCCTCCTGCAGTAAGCCAATATGTCGTGCTCCCCAGCGTTAGTACCTGCAAGTGCAACTGTTGGAGTTGCAACACCCCTGTATATTGGAGGCACTGTATGAGACAGCTCTATGGATGTAGACGAACAAGATTGCCCTACCCCACTTCATCTGCTTGCCTGTCCTAGGCACATAAATTTATGTTGAACAGGAGGATGTCAAGTAGGTCTGAGAGTTCTGTTACCAGACAGGGCACAAGATGGCTCAGTGCCATTATAAGAAAGGGAAAACACCATGAGAATATGATTAACTCAATTGGTGGAATTACAAAAGTCAGATCAAAAATCTCCTCAGACTGAAAAAAGGAGTAGATTTTGTTGAGCTTCAAAAGATCACCAACATAAAGAGGCAACAGAAGGAGCTGGACGCTTCCCACAAGAAGGTGTGGGAGCAGAAGGTGTCTAAGCAACTTGAAGCTGATGATGAGCCCTTCTTTAATTTTAACATTAAAGCTTACAAAATGGATGAAGGAATAAGCCCTAAGCCAGATGCACCCTGTAAAACCCGGGCAGAGTGAACAAAATGGGAAGGAGAGCGCTGGCAAAATGGTGGCTCTAAAATATTGCCCAAGAAGGGCTGATCATCTAAATTCAAACTAATCAGCAACCTAAGCTGATAAGTGGAATACTGGTAAGCTACCAGCTTGGAAATTGTCTGAAAAAAGTCCAATGCTGGCGACCTGTCAATTTTTGAAGCCAGCGGTCAGCCTGATTATAAAGCCAGAAGTAGCCAAGGTCAAATAAGCAAAGGTCAGAAAAAACAATTGATCCACTAAGAAATAACAATAAAAATCCAAAAAATAATTAGCAACTGACACTACTTATATATTTTCTGATGACAAAGAGATCTACCACAAGCTGGTGGTCATTCTATTGCCTTTGTCAATCAACAAAGAAATGGGGATGGTGAGAAACCCAGTGCGCAAGATGCCCAGCCATAAGGTACCCATTACCTTCAACCACCCTGCTGAGAGTTTAATTAGATGGATTCAGCCCATGATATCTGAGATTAAGAGCTTGATTAGTCAGAAGTAATTGTTGATTAATTGCCTAATTTTAAATGTTTTAGTAATAAAAGTTACTGATTTGTGCTCCTCAGTAATTTGGGTTGATGAAACCTTTTTTAGATAGTTTACTGCACAGGTTTGAACTCTTTGTAAAATAAAAAGGACACTACTTGTATAGCGACAACTAGTAAGTTTAGTCTTCAGTGTAAGTGGCTTCAGCCCCACTCTGGTATATTAGAACTTGAGAAAAGTAACTAAATGATTTGATTACCTTTAACTCTTTAATTAAAAGCCAAAATATAACATATATTTAAAAGTTAATTCTGCCATTTTTTGAAAGATACTAGGGAATTTTATAGAGTAAAAGGTGCACAACTTTTCAGCTGGCCCAATGAGGATTTTTTATATATCCTTCACAACTCTTAACTCTTAGGATTAAAATCAAGATATAAAGGGTTCCCTCGCCTTAGTTAATCCCCAGTAGGGTAATCATCGCAGTTTGACGGCCATCTATTTGTGTTAGGAACTGAACACCAATTTATTAGAGGCCCATATTGCCTGATTAAGCCTACAAACTACCACCAAAACAAGCCTTAAAAATGCTTTGTTAGTTTTAATACACACTCTAATTGTTTGTCTGAATGATTCATCATAGCATTCTAACTTTCAGGCATCAATCCCTCATTGATTTAACTTTTTTATATTGCCAGGGATGATTCCTGGCAAAACACTAAAGAAAAACCAATCATCAAATTTACATCTTTTTAGCTAATCGTGAATAATTATTAGTTGGCACCATTGCTGAACGGTAGATTGTTAAAGAAAATCTTCAAAGGGCTTAATTTATGAGCTTAAATTAAATTATACTAAGATTAGTATATATTAGAGCATAATCTACAACAAAGGTGGATAATGCGGTCAATTATTAAAATTCCAACATTTATGTTATCTTGAAGTGTCAGAGATAATCCCCAATAAATTTTATTATATTAACAATTTGACGCTGGTGACTGAAGCTGAGGGCGTCAATATAATTATTATATAGATCTAAGGTAGATTAATAATTTGTTGTTGAGCTTTTGGGATCTCTGGTGACTATCAATGATGATAATAATCTATTTTGGATTTACTGGCGACTTAGTCTAAGGATAATCATATTGCTGGCTTTGAATGCTAACGGTTCCAATAAGAGTGAGTGACGATGATTCTTCCACCTAGGATTCTGGATACTAGTAACTGAAGTCAAAATATTCAAAGTTCAATTTATAATATAATTTATATATGATTGAACTTTAAACTGAGGATGAGTATCAATTGAACTGATATTTGGCATTCAGTTATGATAATTTAAGTAAAAAGATACCAGCAGAATGCTGATGATAGGTTTGTTTTTCTGGCAATAAATGTAATGATTGTTTATAGGCGATTATTAGATTATCAATAAGTTGCCTAAGTATAAACACCATAGATTACCTCTTAATAAGATCTTTCTCCCGCCTACTATTTAAGTGTTTTTGGTAGCTTGAGGTTGGCCAGAGGTGGATAGTAGGCTGAAGATCCCTAAGGGTAGGTGCTGGGTGAATGCGCCTTGAGATGGTTGCACTAAAAAACCTGATACCTGGAGCTATATGGAAGCCTCATGGGAACTTGGCCAACCAGCCACCAATAAGAAGCTGATGGGGATTAACCCTGAAGGGGATGATTAGACAGAGCCAATAATCACCTAGGATGAGTGTAGGGCTAGCTTTGTGCCTCCCAAAGGGTTAAATGAGCAAAGGTGAAGTTTTTGGTCTGCTGAGTTGGTGGGTTGCCCAGTGGACCTATAGTGAAAAATAGCTTAAGAGTGTGAAACAGCTAGGGCCAGCATAACATACTATTTGGTCTGGCACACTAATGGAGTTCTCAATGTAGCAATTGTAAGTTTTGCAACACACCCTGATCAATCACCAAAGGCTCCGCGCCTACCCCTGACAGTCTTTGTTGCCAAAAACACCTCTATTTGTAGTTCTATCCACAACTCGGATTTGCCTCATATCTGTGGGTCAGGAAACTGGGAATGATCAGTGTGACAACAAATTCAAGGGGGATGGCTAGCATTCAGATGCAGGTGAAGAAAATGCATAACTTCAAAAAGTACTTAATTAATCATAAGAACACAAGAATATTGTCATAAAAATCTGGCGCCAAGCTTGATCTGATATGTAATGTGCCACCCATGGTTTCTTCAAATTGGGCGCCAAATCCTATGGATGGATCACATAGCCATTGTTGCTTTGACAAGAAAAGAGACCTCAAATTTGTGTATGACGCTCATGCTGGAAGGATCAATGTGGTCTAGGCCACTGATAGGGGACCTTGTAGGAGCCTCAGGGTTGTTATCATGTGCGCCATGGAAAAACCCCATAAAAAGCAAAATTTGTGGCAATTCCTGGCAAAGGAACAAAATTGACAAAGATATGGTAATAGCAGAAGACCTTAAATTTTCGACAAATGCGAGCTGGGATAAGTTCTTGATGAGTAAGCGCCTAAACCGTAGGATTTTTGATATGCTAGAATACTTTGTCTCATTGAGGATGCGCCTCACTATAATGAAGCGATACGACCCTAAAAACCTTACGCCTTGGACTTGTGACTCCAGCAGAACTCTGAATATTGGTTCCCATCTGGATTACTTGCTAGCTCATCCAACTTAAAGCTGATGACCTCAAATAGCTAAGTCAGCCTCAACTCTGAGAGTGGCCTCATGGTTATCTGAGTCTCAATCAACTGGGGCGAGACCTTATAGTACCATGAGTGGCAAATCTAATAATCAACACTGAGGGATGGTATATGCGTCAGACTGTCAAAAATGGTTTCAATTGCCTAGTCACTTACTAGACTGGCAACCTGGGTTTGATCACACAAATGATTGATATGGATCAAGGAGAAGCTCAAATGCAACAAAAGAAGTATAATAAAGTCAAAACCTACAAATGAACTTCCACTGCGAAACAGCTGAAGGATGCCTTGCCTACCCTGAAGTTCTTGCAGTGGTACAGCAAAGAGTTTTTGGAGCATGTAATGAGCAAACTCAAATGCTTCTAAGCCTTAATTAGTAAGCAATTCTGAAAGACACCTGATGCCACCTACTGGCACCAAAGCCTCGTGGGGACAATGACTGTAAAAATTTATAGGTTTTCTGATTTTTATCGGCTAATAACCCATATAAACTTATTACTTGCACAGGTTTAGGTTTTTGTGCAATTCATCCGTGTTGTATAGCTGTTGATATAATCAGTTGATAACAGCATGATGACTATTATCCATAATTAAATGGAAGTCCTATATATCAGCCCAACACTTGGCCATTATTTCCGCTCAAAATACTTGTGATGTCTCAAAATATGGATTAATTCCCTCATACCATCTAACCCAATCTTCTCTTAGATTCCTGTTGACAGTTTCTCTGGTTCAACATAAAGTTGGCAGCAATCCCCAATTTGTTTCTGCTTCTTCTCTGGATCTCCACTCAGAACCTTACCCTTTTCCTTAAAGAGTCTCCCAATTATTGCACACAGCACTTTTATCCCTGAGAAAAAATAGAACAATTGGATGCTGATAAAGTTACTAAGCTGGTATATCTACTGTATACCCTGTACTACTTAAAACTATATTCGGAAAAAAATTAATTCTTTATTAATGAATAGTAGGGAATTTATAGTGGGGGATTTGGTGCCCAACCCTTAGTTGACACCTCTTCAATGAAATGGCAGCCATTGCCGTTGAATCACCCATCCTTGTCTCAGCAGCGATGGTATTTCCCATCCTGGCTAGGATTCTGTCATTGGACATCCTTGAGACCTAAAATGAAAAGAGTTGGAAAACATGTCCCTAACGTTTTCCTCTCGATCCAAGCAAACCAACCATATTTGACAAGCGACCTGCTTAGGTAATGGGAATAGTTACCCATTAAGGAAGGTCATTCACCAACCAATCGATTTGCTAGTTGCAGGTGGCATCACTCGCCTCACAACTTGCTATTCATTCCTAATCAGTCTGTGATGAAACCCAACCAATCCCAATCAGTACACCTGATTTTTTAATCACTATCAGATTCCCCTATTTTATCAGTAACTCTGCTCAATGAGATCATAAGCATTCATCCAGATCTATCCCAATAGATCTGACCAGTTGAATATCCTAAAATCCCCTGAACATAGTTACCCAGAAATTAGGTTAATCAATTTACAATTAACCTCATATTAGGGAATTATCCCCTAGCGATTCCTGGTAATATAGCCATCTGGGAATATGGGCAAAAATCCCAACACATCCCCCCTCTTTCCTAGATATCCAGCAAGAAAAGGACCGGGGTAGGATAACACTGCTTTGGACACTTGGTCAAATACTTCATTTGCTCAAACAGAGTATGATCGCCAATACTCAATGCTGCTTAGGACGACCTTTGGCATGTGGCTCTCTTCCTCTTCCTCCTCGCTACTGCCTACTCAAAGCACGGTCCCCACAATCTACTGTCATTCCAGGATGATCAATTTACTTGTTACAATATTAATCCTGGGATCCAGTTTTCCCCCCATCAGGGCATATGACATGCTGTCATATTCGGGATTCTTGGTCTGGTGTTTTTATTTTCCTGAAAATCTCCTCATCCTTGACAGGAGACTCTTGCCATCAGTGTTCATTTTGTGGCCCAATTAAGAATGCTCAGTTATGTTTGCCCTTGCTATCTTCTTCTCATAACCTCTTAGCTCATATCATTCTTAATTCTTCTCTGGAGAGCTTATCCCATTAATTTTGAGATTAATTTCTCCGAAATTGAAGCCAAATTGGTTGTAGAGTGCATAATGTTGACTATCATAAAAGTCCAACATCCCCCCTCTTGTCCAGCTCATATGTTGAATTCTGAGTTGTAGTACCAACAGCTGCTCAACAGTTTGTCTGATCAAGATCTTTGGCTCTTCCAGCAGATGAGTTAAGCTGCATGACGGAAACTCTTCTATGGTCACCCCAGGACTCATACGCTTATTTGTCACCAGTGGCTAGTCCTTCTGTGGAACTACTGGAAATGGTAACCAACCCTTCTGAACCAGGCTAGCATTTGTCTCAAACAACTTGCAGCCGATTCTTCCTCTATCATTGATTCCAGAGTTATGTTTTTAACTCTTCTGGATTCAGCTCCTTTCGCAGATGCGCTAAACATCATTATGGATGCTCATGAAATTATGCCATTCGCTCTTGATAACTCCTTCCTTGCTAAGTCAGACTTGCTTCCTGAGTTCCTCTTCCAGCTTTACAGTATTACGGGCCAGCTGCCTTGGCCACCAAACTCACCATTGGCAACAGCATTCATTTTGAGCTCCCCTATGCAGGATTGAGGGCTCAAGTCACTGAGGCTTTATCCATAGCGCTGAATTCTTCCAATCTTGAGAACATCCTGGGTTTAAATATCACCGGTTATGATCTTCACTTTGCCAGACAAGTTCTTCAAAGTTGGGTCATAAAGCTTCCTGCCTCTCCTGGCTTCCATCACTCTTTCTGCTTCAGCTTTCAAGAGGCTCACAATCATTGCTTGCAGGATGGCATTTGCTCCTTACACAACTAACTTGTTTATGGCGCTTCACATTGAGTTCTTCCGCTGATGGTTTTAATAGGGTTTTTTCAACAACCCCTGCTAGCATCCATTGTTTGCTGCCAGCCCATATGTCCAGTGTTCTTGATGAAGCCTGTTGGCAAGCGCTCAAGACTAATCTTCTGGCTCTAAACCATATTGGGATTAATCAGGTTATTCACTGAATGCCTCTTCCTGTACTGTTGCTTCCCTCCCTGCTCTAGGGTTTTACGTCTGGCTTCTTACAACAACTAAATTTCCCTTCCCCTAGTCACTTTCTCCTAGGGATCTGCATCTGCTCAACAAACTTAGTTTCGTGTAGGTCTATCCCTTGCTAGCATCCATTATAACATAGATTTTAATGGGTTATTCATTCCTACAGCGATCCATCCTCCCTCCCTCAAGAGGTGACATAGGCAGAATCATCCCCAAATCGAGGATATAATCAAAAAAATTATATCAGTTTTTCTTTGCAGTTATTATAATTTTTCCTATATCTTTATCAATATATCTTATTTTTTCTTCTTTTTACCATGGTACTTGACCTTGTTTTGGTTCAGAGGTCTATTTTTCTCCCAAATAGTCTTAGGTACTCTTACGCTACCAGTTTTCACAGGGTTCAGAGGTCCTTTTTTTGAACTTGACCTAATCATTAGGACATAACCAACTTAATGGTTCAGCGGTCCTTTGGGAACTCTTTTTTTGTTATTATTTTTTCATTGATTCATCGCTCAAATACTTAGCTTGGACTCAGTTTATTACACTTCCATTTAAGAGGTTCTTGATGGAGTAGGCGTCCATAACTGTCTTGCCAATAATCTCAAATGGACTTAACTACAACGCATCCATTTTGTTTCTTCTCCTAAAACTATGAGTATCGCAATAGGCAACTCTTTCACATATTCAATAAACTGATAGAGCTGGTCAATTCTTATTTTCTATCAATTTTGCTCATATTTTTTCTTTAAAGTCATATCAAATGCTTGCAATTGCATTTTGATTAGGATATTTGTCAATCAGTTCAGGTACTGCTCAGAACTCATCCCCAATGTTGGTTCCACTACTGAATATAAAATCAGCAGTAACGTGGCCTTCCTCCCATATAGCAATTTAAATGACGTTTTTCCCATCACTGTATGATGACTAATATTGTAAGTGAACGTCACTGAACTCTGGTATGCTCCCCATGTGGAAGTTCTTCCTGTGAAAGGCTTCCTCAGTGTCACAGCCAGCATTCCATTTACTCGTTCTACCAATCCGTTCATCTCCAGATGGTAGGGTACAGACAAGACTCCTTTGATCCCCATTATCTCATATAACCATGGGATCACATGGGACATAAAGTTTGTCCCATTGTCACTAAGCAGTACCTGTGGTCATCCATGTTGGTTACTACTTGATCCAGGATGAACTTCACGGTGCTGGTAGCGTCCACTTTTTCCTGGGCCTTCATCTTGACCCATCTCACCAGATGTTTGATTGCAACTATTATGTACTAGTCTCCCTCTGTGCTCATCGTTAGCAGTCCCATCACGTTGATATACCATATGCCAGGCAAATCCAGGGCGGACCAGTCAGTATCCAGTTATATTCTTATGTGGCTTGTGCAGCTGGCACTCTACACCTCAAGCTAGATAGTCGGTGACATCATAGTTGATTGACTCCCAGTAGTAGTACTGGCAAATATGGTCAGTTGTTTTTCTCAGGCCTCCATGCCTGACAACACTATGAGCGGCTTGAACGATAGCTGCTCTTTCTGACAGCTTTAAAAAATGGTTATCACTTCCCATTAATCATCTTAAACACAGTTCCATCCATGGTCTCAGTTTTTTCCATTGCTTTTCAAAGCTCACCATGTATTTCTTAGGGCTCATTCCCAGTTTCTAAATTACCAATTCTTTGGAATAACTCATCCGCCTGCTGGTATACCATCTGGACCATTGGTAACCGTGATAAGCTATTAGTATTCTGGTGAGTAGCCCCCTCTCTGTGGACAATCTATAATTGTAAGCCTGTAGCTTTAGTGCCTATTGGGCCAGTCATTCTTCTGGTTCTCTCAAATTATGGAGCCAATGCAATGAGGAGTGGTCCGTCACCACTTTAAAGTGCGCTCTGTGGATGTACACCCAAAACTGCTTAAAGGTATAAATGGCTGTAAAGCATTTCCGCTCAGTTACAGCGTAATTTCTCTCAGCGGCTGAGATTGTCCAGCTCACATATCTCATCAGATGTTTGTCCTGAAGTTCATGTAATTGGCTTAACATGGCACCGATCACCATCAATGAAGCATCTGTTTGTATAATAAATTCTCAATCAAAATTCGGATATTTCAAAATCTGATAATCTATCAGATATTGGCGTAAATCATCAAAGGATCCTGCGCTTCTTCATTTCATAAAAATCCTTTCTTTGGATCCTTCACCAGATGAAATAAGGGTTCAGTGATTCTGACAAAATCACAAATAGTTTTTCTTTAGTATCTGACCATTCCAAGGAGCACTTGGATGTCTCAGACACTCTTTGGCGCAGCCATCCATTCTATGGCCTCAATCTTCTGGGCTTGCGGCTGCAATCCACTAGAGTTGATTATGAATCCCAGATATTTCAACTCAAACTTGAAGAAGTGACACTTCCTCGGCTTAATCATCAGGTTGGCCATGGACAGTCTCTTGAATACTTCTTCTAAGTGGTGAAATGGTCAGTAAACGTCCTAAAGAACACATTGATATTGTACAAGTACACCAAAACGCATGACAACTTCAAGTCACTTATTATAGCGTCCATGGCCCTCTGGAACGTTGCTGGCGCATTGCATAGATCCTGGGGCATCCTTAATGGTTGGTATGGCCCCTGAATGATAATAAACGCACATGTCTCTTGGTCTTCTCTTGGAAAATTGATTTTCCAATATCCTGATATCAGATCCATCACGGAGAAATATTTCACTTCTTTTAATGCAATCTAGTGACTCTTGATTCTTGGTAGGGGATATGAATCCTTCTTTATAATCTTATTCAGCTTTTGGTAGTCAATCACCACCCGATTAGAGCCATCCTTTTTCTTCATGATAAAAATCAGACTCACCCAGGGACTTGATGATGGAACCAGAATCACATACTTCATTATTTTGCTGATTTCTTCTTCTATTACTGCTTCAGCAGCCTTTGACCATCTAATAAATCTCATGCTGATCAGCAAATTTTCCCCAGTATTGACCTTATAGATCAAATCTATCATGCATCCCAAATCGTGGTTGTCCTTGGTAATTACTTCCTGATACTTTTCGAACAATTTGAACACTCCACTTGCTGTCCTTCCATCAGATCAGCGAGTTGCTCTCAACCAACCAATAGGTTGATTTTCTTGGTTACCCCTGCCAGTAATCCCATTTCATCAAGAGTCCCAAAATCATGGAATCTTCTCAAATTGTCCATTTATGATTAGATGAACAAATGCAATGATCTGATTCTTCTTGATCTTCATCAGTTTTTCACTTAAATTCGCTAGGAGAACTCAAATTCTCCATGGCCCAGCATTATTGTTCCAGGAGCCACATATGGCTCTAGTCTGGACTTCTTCCAAGGGTTCCAACCACCCCATACAGCATTTCCGGTATCTCTAACATCAACCCCATGTTGACTATCCTCTGTGATCCCGTTGGTATGGTTTTCTCATTCTTGAACCTCAGTAGAATTCCCCAGTTTTCTAGGATTTCTGTCAGCATTTTTCATCACTTCCGGCCAACTAATTGGCATTGAATCGGGACAATGCCATCATTGCATATCAGGTTGATGAAGTTGTTCCTCTATTCTGTAGAGCTTCCCCATCCTTCAAATAGAACAATGGTAACGTCTGACCCAATATGGTCACCATGTTATCCTTGAAGTTACTTTTAACTCCGTACTTCTATAGAAATTCCATCCTGATCAGAATATCATAGTTTTGGTTGGCCAAAAATATTGCTGGTGCAGATACCACTAAAGATCTAAATTGAAGTGGCAAAGCGCTATACACTCCATATGAGATGGTGATATTCGGTCTAGCTGCCCTGTATTCCTTACTATGTTCCAAGTCAGGTGAGATCTTCATCCTCTTCACCAGCTTGGTTGAGACAATGTTGATGGACACTCCGCTGTCAAATTGTCCTCACTTGTACTCATTCACTTTTATATCTATATACATACAATCTGAGTGTTATAAGATAGTGTTTACTATGTGAATAGCGCCATTATTAGCTGAATCAAGAGTGTGAATGATTTGCGCTGATAAATCAGGAAATGATCCTTTATTGCGCTGAGGGGGATTGACAGGTTTGCCTCATCTAATCAGACTTCAGTCAATTCATTGGGATTATCTGCAGCTCAAAATATTGTCCGCCAGTTTTTAAGCGTATGGCTGGGCAACTTACTTGATTATCTCAGGACTGATTCCACTTCGCCTTGGATCTTGTTACCACGTTCACATCCATATTGATCACTTGATACAGTTGATCCTGTATGTCTTCATTTATGAACAGATCACTGATGTCAATTTCCTCATGCATAATATTGGGAGGAACAGACTTCTCCGCAGCTCTAGAATGTTCCCCATCTAGGCCGCAGGCCCTTTTCCCAACTCTTTTATGGCAGCAGACTCTTTCACTGGGACCACATTAATTTGATCCTTTGGCTTCTTGCAATGTACAGAAAAATGTCCTTCCCTCTGCATTAGTGACAGATCTTCTCTTTCTTATTAATCCTTCTATACTCTTTACTTATTCCCCAGCACAGTTCAGTTGTTAATTTCTTTAGCACCCTCGTTCCCCTTCATGAGATTCAAATTGTGTACTGGTTGAATTTGAAACTTCTGTTTGGGGAATCAAAGGTTTCTCCAAGATTTTAGATTATATACCATCTGAAAGGTAGCAATTTCCATCGTGAACATGGAAGACATCATTTGGTGCAAATTGCAGTAGGGCCAAAGGGCCATTTGTAATGCAATTATGGCATTGAAGTCATCCAGTACCATCACTTTACCTGATTTGCGATTCCTGGTAGAAATTATCCACAAAGATGGCTAAAGATTCATCTTATGGAATTTAATGCCCATAAACTCTTGTTTGCACTTCAACATGCTGCGTCAGGCTCCCAAATTCCTTCATTATGGCCACCTTGGCCTCTTCATATGACCAGCTGTCCTCCTCCAGGTGGGGCAACCCTAAGTTTTGGCAATCAGTATCTAGGCAATTCATCACCATCAATGCCTTTTGATGATCACCGTAAACATACATAGTCATATCAAACTAGTGGAAAAATGCTGGGGCATCATCCCAATGGAATGTCAGCAATTTGGTGTTGCCATAAATTCCTCCAAGGTTTCTCTAGCCAATTTCTCTAGGTTCAGCCACTCAGCTCACTTGGGGAATGATTTTGGGCATCATCTCCAAAATAGCAGCAAAAGCGAGTGGAATGTTTCTTGGGTTATTTGACTTCCCAATTATTGTATGAGGAGTTCTTTCTTTAGCATTGGTTCCAACATATGGCTCATGAGCGAATTTATGAGCTTTTAGCTCATCAACCTTTTTGATCAGTCGCTCAATATCAGTGCTGAAATTTCTTAAATGGCCGCAATCTGCTTTACACTCTGTCCTCAGAAATAAGGCTTCTCAAATTAATTCCCCTTCTTTCTTCTTTAACGATGTTACTTTCCCAAGTAAATCATTCCCAAAACTTGCAACATTATTTATCCCTTCCTCCATCTTAGCGACTCTTTCTTCCAAGGCTACAAATTCTTAATGATCCGCTGAGTTTAGGGCATTCTGATCAATAGTGGCTAACTCCATACATAGTTTATTTTAGCTCATCTTTAAATGACAATCTTCTTAGTTCTTGAACTCAACTACACCCCTGTAGTGAGTGGCACTTTGTAAAAATGTATTTGAATTTTGATTTTTATCAGCTAATAACCCCTATAAACTTATTACTTGCGCATGTTTGGTTTTTGTGCAATTTTTCCGCATTATATAGTTTTTGATATAATCATTTAATATTAGTATGATGACTATTATCCATAGTTAAATGGAAGTCCAAGATCTCAGCCCAACGCTCAGCCAGTATTTCCACTCAAAATACTTGTGATGTCTCAAAATATGGATTAATTCCCTCATACCATCTAACTCAATATTCTCTTAGATTCCCATTAATGTTTTCTCTGGTTTGACACACAGTTGGCAGAAATCCCCAAATTTGTTTCTGCTTCTTCTCTGGATCTCCGCTCAGAACCTTACCCTTTTCCTTAAAGAGTCTCCCAATTATTGCACACAGCACTAATATCCCTGAGAAAGAATAGAACAATTGGATGCTGATAAAGTTACTAAGCTGGTATATCTACTGTATACCCTGTATTACTTCAAACTATTTTCCAAATAAAAAAATATTTTTTATTGGTGAATTCTAGGGAATTTATAGTGGGGGATTTGGTGCCCAGCCCTTAGTTGACACCTATTTAATGAAATGGCAGCCATTGCCGTTGAATCACCCATCCTTGTCTCAGCAGCGATGTTATTCCCCATCCTGGCTAGGATTCTGTCATTGGACATCCTTGATACCTAAAATAAAAAGAGTTGGAAAACATGTCCCTAACGTTTTCCTCTCGATCCAAGCAAACCAACCATATTTGACAAGCGACCTGCTTAGGTAATGGGAATAGTTACCCATTAAGGAAGGTCATTCAACAACCAATTGATTTGCTAGTTGCAGGTAACATCACTCGCCTCACAACTTGCTATTCATTCCTAATCAGTCTGTGATGAAACCCAACCAATCCCAATCAGTACACCTGATAGTTAATCACTATCAAATGCCCCTATTTTGTTGGCAACTATGCCCAATGAGATCTTAAGCATTTATCCGGATCAATCTCCAACAGATTCAACCTGGAGAATATCCTAAAATCTCTGAACATAGTTACCCCAAAATCAGGGTCAACTGATTTCTAATTCACCTCACATTAGGGAATTCTCCCTTAGCGATTCCTGGTAATCTAGCCAGCTGGGAATATGGGCAAAAATCACAACAATGACCAAAGAGAGCCTGGCAAGCCTCAAGAAAAACTGATCCAGGCTTTGTTATGGCAGGTCAAACCCTTTCTTGAAGATTCCCTTGAGCCTGCAACGAACAAGCAAGAGATTGATCAATTCTACACAAACTTTATAATTCCGTGAGATGAGCAGATCCACAACCAAAACCCTCGTTGACCTATTAAATATGGCACTAAGGGAAGTGCTTGGCCAATGCAAGTGGAATCTTATAGCAATTATTTAAATGATGAAGTTAAGAAATCTTTAAAGGTATCAAAAAATGAAAGGCACCAGGCCCTGACAACATGTACATGAATATATACAATAAAATTCACAATTGTGTTACATTAGAACACGCTCACCTATTCAACTGCTGCTTCCAAACTAGGCATCTAATTCCTGGGGGCCAGGAGACCCAGATTATGCTCCTGTACAAGATGGGGCTCCATTGGTAAATTCAAAACCGGCGTTTAATTGCTATTTTGAATGCTAATTATAAGCTATTAATGAGCATCCTGTCCAACAGTTGATGACTAAGAACTGAGAACCCTCCATAAGGCCCACCATGGGGCTATATAGGGGCATACTATCTGAGACAACATTGGCGCTGTCCAGAGCATGCTGCAGGACATTTGAGGATTTAAGAGGCTACCTCATATTTCTTGACTAGAAAAGAGTCAATGATTGGGCAGCATTGCTCTTCCTGCATGTGGCAAAGCAAGCGGTCAGAATACCCAATGCTTTCCATTCCTTGGTCTCAAACTTGTACTCTAATCATACAGCCAAGGTAAGTGTCATGAATGGTCTCACAAATGCTATCCTGATCATCCAAATTATGCTATGGGAATGCGATGTTGCTAATTTTGTCAACTTTACTGCCAATATCCTCTTGGCAGTAGTGGATGCAAAACTCTAGGGCCTAGTCCACCCCAAACAATGGCCTCAGAAGATGCAGGCCTTTGATGATGACACAGTTGTGAGTATGGCTCACGGGACAACCTTCAAGGCGCTGAAGTGCTCCTTTCCATTTACCAATAAGAGTGAATGCGAAATTAGGTATAAACAATTTGCCGTGGTGAGGATAGAAGCTCCTAGCTACAGCCCACCATCTTATAATGTTTTAATTTAAAGTACCCATATGATCCACTAACTGAGTTTATTCTCTGTTGAAAATGGTCCAGCAGTGAATGAGACCAAACAAGTGATGTTGTCAAGGTTTTTAAACTGATTGCCCTGCTGGAAGAAAGCTCGCCCAACCTCAAGAGCAAGTACAGCGATTAACTTCTTCATTTATCTTCAGACTCTGGTACATCTCCAACGTACTACTGATAAGTTCAAACTTAGAGCGAAAAACAAAGATACTGCTCCAAACCTACCTTAGGTACAATTCAAGAATTGCGCAGATTGCTCTCAACTTGTTATTTAAACCAAAACTCAAAGGGCATGGCTTCAATAATTTTGAGGCCCACATCCAGAGATTTTGGACCAAGAAACTTTTACTACATGGTGCGGACGCATATGCGCTGTCCAAATTATCACATTGAATTTTAACTAAGCAAGAGCCCAAGGCCTTCAAGAGCTGATCTTTTCAAATTCCTTGAAAGAATAAATAATGTCACACCCAGAACTGCCCAATTGAGCAAGGAGTCCCATTTACTGGCGGCTGTGTAATTGGGCAGTGTGGCTAGGCAGCTGGTCGTTTAGAGTTTTGGTGTGGGATGCCAACCAGATTTGATGGTATATTAATCCCATAATTCCGCGTTGAGCTCCGCCAACACCAAAGAGTAGCACTATTGAGTCAGTAATGCATTTTCCAATAAGGTAATAATGTTTTACAACTCTTCTCTAATTATTTATGGGCAACCTCTTAAAAATTATTGCTAATCAACCTGCTTGACCCAGAATCCTCAATGACTGGGCAGAGGAGGGTGTTGAATTTTGATTCTCTTCAGATGGCTGGTTCTTCTTCTGCAGTGGGATGGAGTTTTGTATATCTATTGTATGACGACAATAAACTAGATGGTGACTATAATCTAAGATATAACTCCTTGGTAATAGTACTCTAAATTTGTATTCCCCTGTCATTACTTGGACGATGGCATGTCGCCCTGATCTTGCTGATCCCAAGTAAATTCTCGACTATTACAAAGTAAAGTATTAAACACAAAAAGTTTATAAGTTAAAATATAAACTAATCATAGTAGTTAAATGTTTTTATTA